>PVLD010003811.1:0-135925 GCA_004027595.1 Dinomys branickii | reverse complement strand
ATCAAAAGGGCCATCATCTGTGTAACCTGAGTAACAAAGATGAAGGTAACATTATGTAGGACAGCATCCAGAGCTAATTCCCTTCTATGTTCTCTATAATTCTGTATTTCCTCAGTCGTTTTTGTATTAGCAGAAATGAAGATAACTTTATATTATACAGCATCCAGTGCAAATTCCCTACTATCTTCTCTATAATTGGGTATTTCCTTTAATGTTTTTGTGTTAACTAATGTGAAGATAACTATGTAATACAACATCCAGTTCTAATTCCCTACTATATTCTGTATAACTTTGTGTTTTCTGTATTGTTTATGGCTTTTCTGGTTCATATGTCTCCATTCTTTTGTCTTTAAAATAAAATTTAAAAAAAAATATCAAGGGGCTGGGGATATAGCTCAGTGGAATAAGCACTTGCCTAGCAAGCACAGGGTCCTGAGTTCGATCTCCAGTACCGCCAAAAAAAAAAAAAAAGTCTAAATATCAGTGTTGGGAAAGATGACTAGGTTCTTCCTGCCCAACCCCCATTCCTTCACCACCCTTGTTCTTGGACCACTAGATGAGCCTAGTTTTTTTATTTTTTTTGAGACAAGGTGTCCCGAATTAGCAACGATCCTCCTGCCTCAGTCTCCTGAGTGCTGGGATTACAGGTGTGTGCCACCACGCCCAGCTGAGCCCAGTTTTTTTGACTTTCTTTTTAAAATCCCAGTCTCACAGCAATTTTTGGCCTCTTTCGCACTTCTACCCAGCCTGAGTTCAAGGTTGGTTGCATGGACTCTCACATGTATGGCTGCTGACGTGGGTTCTGGTCTGTGGTAGTGACTCTTGGATGCACTTGGAGTCTGGACCTCCCCACGTATGATTCCAGGAAACACAATCAATTTGGTCGCCTGTGTGAATGGTGCCCCCGGCCCTGTGCAGCACACAGCCTGAGCATGTGTCTGTGAGGCCGCCATTGGCTTTCCTTCCCCCGTCCCTCCTTCCCAGCCTCTCTCCCTTCCTGCCTCCCTCTCTTCTTTCTCATTGTCTCTTTTTCCAGTTCGTTGTTCTCACCAGCTTGCACAGAGTGAGCAGTCTTCTAGGCCAGGGTACCCAGAAGCATGGGCCTGATGCATTTTATATTGTTTTTAGGGTGACAAATACCAGGAACCCAGAGCCTTCTGTGTTGTACAAATCTCAGAGAGTATGCTTCTCAGTAAACATTCAGGATCCTTCCTTCCTTTCCAGGCTGGTGTGGGTGAAAGTCCTTTCCATCTGAGCCTACAGGGGCCCCATCTCAGCTATGATCTCACCTTGCTAGGTTTCAGTTACCTTGGTCAACTGTGGTTTAAAAAAAACTAGGTAGAAAAATCCAGAAATAAACAACTCTTAAGTCTGAAATAACTTTACTACCGTCTGTTGTTATGATTGTTCTATTTTACTATTAGTTATTGTGGAATAGGTAGGACTCAGCACAATCTGAGGCGGGAGGCATCCACTGGGGGTCTTGGCATGCATGCCCCTCACAGAAGGTGGGTTACTTCATGACCTGGAAGGTATACACATTACTTCTGCTCACATTCTTTTGACCAGAACACTAATGGCTGCAGAGGGCCTGGGAAATTGGTTGTAGTCGCGGGAGCCATGTGCTGGTCTAATAATTCTAGTCCCGCACAGGAGGGCAAGATGGCGGCCTCTGACATGGGTTAGTTCCCTGCCCCTGTGTTGAGCTCTCAGAAGGTCCATTTCCATAGGTGGGGCTTTAGACTTCCTTGTCGTGAAGCGACATCACCACCTCTTCCTCACAGTCCTCTGACAAAGACTGTGACTGAACTCTAGCTGGGCCTTCTGGGCCCACCGCTTGGCCTATAAAGACCAACAGCACTAACACAGTTGCCAACAGCTCGAGGCCACCTCCTTAGGATCATCCCAGGCACCTGCTCACCTCTCCTTCCTCCCTCTGGTTCCTTTAAAGCACTAGTCATCTCTGTGTAAATCGAAGTTGAGTTAGTTCCCATTGGACTCTCCTCTCTATTTCAATACTATATTGCTGGTTAATATGTGCCCTTCTCACTTTTACCAGTATCCTGCTTCATTCGTATTTGACACTGCCTGCCATCCTTCCCTTGTGGTGCTGGCTTTCAAGATTTCCCCAATTCATTCCAGAGGGAAGGTGACTTTGAGGGTATGGGGTGCTTAAATCTGTCCAGGGTTTGCTATTCCCTGGGATGGGGGTGACGAGCCCCAGCTTTCCGGATTCCATAGTAACTACTCTGGGAATGATCAAGAAAGAAGTATTGGGTGGGGTGATGGGCACATATAACCCTTTCCCCTCCCTCCATTTCGAGCTGTCACTGAGGCAAAGGTGAAACGATGGTGTCCCCTTTCATCCCCGTTGGGCTTTGTGTGCAGCTCCTGGCTTAGACTGAGGACGCAGCCTTCATTTCTGAAAACATCCCATCTTTTACTCCCTCCTGTTGCCTCCTATGGCTGGCAGAGTGCGGAAGATGCTCAGGTTGTGTCCTGAGAAAAGGCCACCCTGCACATTTTGGATGGTGGGCTGAGTTCTGTAATCAAGGCAGTAGCTACAGTTTCCCACATGCTAACATTTGGGCAATGGGAAGAACCCCAACATTCATTCATAGCAATAGTAGCTGTTCAATAAGATGGCAGCGCTGTGACATGAGAGTGGTCTCTGCTGGTTATGGTACGTTGCTTTATGTATACTGGCTGGTCCTGGCATATTGCTGTTCACACCTACTCTATACATTTGAGGCCTACATATATTACGTATTAGTCCAGGGAGGGCCCACTGGGCTCTGGCCTTTTGGTTGATACATCTGGGATACGTCCTAGCATGGTCGTGGCTTCGTCTTCTGATACTGGACTATGATTCATCCCCAGAGCAGCATGGTGACCTTTATTGTCCCAATTCTGATAAACCATAGCTCTACCCGATGAGATGATCGACATGAGCTTTCAGTCACTTGGTGGGCTGCCCTTAACAGCTGAGAACTTGGCCTTAAGTTTGCGGTGTTGCTGGCCTTCCATAGCTCTTCAACCATCACGTGGGCTGCCTTTTAATCTGTGGGTCATATATTTTGGTGCACAACATATTTTTGACTTTCTGGAAGTTCAGTTAGTCTTTTCTTTTTTTGCCTATACCCTTTGTATCATTACCATTGTCATTGTCAGAGCCAAGGTTGTGAAAGTTTGCCTCGGATTTCCTCCTAAGAGTTTTATAAGTTTAGACCATGCACTTAGGTCTTAGGTTTGTTTATGGTGTTAGGTGAGGGTACAAATTTATTTTTTTGCTTGTGGGTATCTAATTTTCCCAGAGCTATTTGTTGAAGACACTCTCCTTCATTAAATGCTGTTAGCATCCTTATTAAAGATCAATTGAGTATATATGTGAGGGGTGATTTCTGGGCTCTGTATTTTATTCCATTGATGTATATGTCTGCATTTTTTTGTTTTTGTTTTTGTTTTGTTTTATATGTCTGCATTTATGCCATTACCATATTAGGTTATTTTTTTTTTTTTTTTTGATGGTGGTACCAGGGATTGAACTCAGGACCTTGTGCTTGCCAGGCAACTGCTTATTCTAAAGAGCTATATCCCCAGCCCCATACCATATTAGTTTGTTTTGCAGTAAGTTTTGAAATCAGGAAGTGTGAATCTACCAGCTTTATTCTTATTTTTCAAGATTGTTTTGGCTATTTGGAGTCTTTTCTGGCTCTATATGAATTTTAGAATGGGTTTTTCTATTTCAGCAAAAAGGTCCTGTTTTTGATAGGAAATGGACTCAATCTTCTGACTGATTTGAGTGGAATTAGTATCTTCATATATTCTTTAATCTCTGAAAAGAGGATATGTTTATGTCTTTGTTATGGTTGACACATTGTGTCAACTTGGGGAGTCTAGAGGTTTGGCTGAGTGACTCAGCAGGAAGCCAGAGTGCTTACTTTGTATACATCCTGAGCCTGTGGAAGAGGAGGGCACGGAGGTTATGGGAGTGCTATACACCTGGTGGGTGGGAGTACCCTGTTTACAATGTAAGGGAGGTAGAAAGAGGCTGCTTGCCTGCCATTCCTACCTTTTGCTGGTTGTTTTTGCTGTGTTCTGTCTCTATGAACTGTTGCCCTCTGCCATGTGCCACTCTGCCTTAGAACAAGCCAAGACTGAGACTGAAACCTCCACAAACTGTAAGCTAAATAAACGTTTCCTTTTTTAACTTGGGGCATTGGGTGTTTTATCTCAGCAACAAGAGAAAAGTAACCAAGACAGTCTTTTTTAAGCATTCTACTTTGTGATGCCATTTAAATATAAGGCGTTTCATAATTTTTCATTTTTTTATTGTTAATGTATAGAAATGCAACTGATTTTTATGTGTTGACTTTGCATGCGGCTATTTTGCTGAATTCATTTATTTGTTCTAACACTCTTTGTGTGTGGAATTGCTTGGGTTTTCCACATATAAGACATATCCGTGAACACAGATAATTTGGTTCCAGTCTTGCCATTTGGATGCTTTTTCTTTTTCTTGCCCAATTGCTCTGGCTTGAACTTCCAGTACTGCATTGAACAGAAGTGGCAGAAATTGGCCGCCCTTGCCTTGTTCATGATCTTGGAAGACAGGATTTAAACTTGAGTCTGATGCTCAGTGAGGGCTTTTCACATGTGACTTTCACTATATCTAGGTGGCCTCTTTCTATTCTGACTTGTTGCGTGTCTTTGTCTTGTAATGGTGTCAAATATTTATCTTGTATCAATTAGGCTGAACATGCATTTGTTCTCTTCAGTCTGTAAATGTGGTTCACTGCACAGATCACTTTCCATATGTTGAACTGTCCTTGCATTACAAGAACGACTCTTGAGGTTTTGGTTGGTGTGGGTGGCCCATTTAATAGGCTTCTGAGTTTAGACTGCTAGTATTTTGCTCAGGATGTACTGTAGTAATGTTCATAAAGGATATTA
Source organism: Dinomys branickii (assembly GCA_004027595.1). NCBI lineage: Eukaryota > Metazoa > Chordata > Mammalia > Rodentia > Dinomyidae > Dinomys > Dinomys branickii. The sequence goes on along the minus strand of PVLD010003811.1, from coordinate 130,972 downwards.
GTCTGGATACTTCCTTCTTTATAGTGTCATTGGCTTTGGCATCTGGTTAATGCTACCCTTGTAGAAGGAGTTTCAAAGTCTTCCCTCCTCCTCAGTTCTTTGGAAAAGTTTGAGGAAGACTGATGTTAGTTTTTTACATGCTTAGGGGAACTCACCAGAGGTGCCATCAAAACCATAATCTTTTTTTGTCTAGTGATTTTGGACTACTAATCAAATCTTCTTGACTTCTTACTAATCAAATTGTAGGAGAATTCAGATTTTCTATTGATTTGTAATCTAGTCTTAGTATGCTTTGTGTGTTTTAGGAAATTTATTTCATTTAGGTTACTCAATTGTCCATAATATTCTCTTATGATGCTTTTTATTTGTGCAGAAATGGTAGCAATGTCTCCACTTTTATTTCTGATTTTAGTAATTTGAGTCTTTTTTTCCCTTCAGTCTTTATAACACAAAAGCTAAGCCTGGTGTGGTGATGCATGCCTGTAATCCCAGTATTTGGGAGGGTGAGGCAGGAGGATATCCATGAGTCCGAGACCAGCCTCAGCTTCGTAGTGAGTTCAAGGTCAGCCTGAACTGCATATTGAGACCCTGTCTCAAAAATCAAAAACCAAAAAGCAAAACAAAAATCCCCGAAAACACTAAGGTTTGTAAATTTTATTAATTTTCTTGATGAATCAACTCTAATTTTATTGTTTTTTAAATTTTATTTATTGCCAATCTGATCTTTATTATTTCCTTCTTTCTTCTAGATTTGGGTTCTTTTTCTAATGCTAAAGTTGAAAGTTAAGTTTTCATGATTTGAGATATTTTATTTTCTAACGTAGCAATTTACAACTATAAAAGTTTAATACCATAAATGACTTTTTTAGTATAGTTTTCACTATACTAAAAGAAGTAAGTACTGCATGTTTTTCTAAGTATTTGCTCATTTCCCTTGCTTTTTTTTTTTTTTTTTCCGTCTTATTGAGACAGGGTCTTGCTATGCAGTTTGGGCTGGCCTTGAGCTCACTTTGTAGCCCAGGCTGGTCTTGAACTCTCAAGGATCCTCCTGCCTCAGCCTCCTGAGTGCTGGGATTACAGGTGTGCACCACCGCACCTGGCAATTTTTTTCCCCTTGTATATTTTAAATTTTTGGATCATTTTTTTTCTTTAAGAGTGTGCTGTTTAATTTCCACAAATTTGTTAACTTTCCAAATCTCCCTCCGTTACTGATTGGTAATGCCATTCCAGTGTGGCTAGGGAAGTTACTTGGAATGAATTTATCTTTGTAAACCTACTGAGACTGAATTTGTGATCTAACATATGTTCTTTTCTGGAAAACGTCCCAATATCCTCAAGAATAATGTGCATGTTGTCATTGGATTGTGTGTTCTGTATACAGCTGTTGGTTTATTATAAGTCCTCTATTTCCTCATTTATCTTCTGTTTGGTTATTCTACCAATTATGGAGAGTATTTGAAGTCTCTAACTGTTACTGTAGAACTATTTCTGCATTTATTCTATCAGGGTTTTTTCTTCGCATAGCTTGATGGTCTATTATTAGGTATGAAACTGTCTACAATTGTTTTATCTTCTTGCTGTAGTAAATATGCTCTCAATCGTTATTTCTTATAAATTCCTTTTCATCTACTTATTTAAAAAATTTTTTAGTGCAAGTTTGCAATACATAATGATTACATCTATCCTGGAGAGTTTTTACATGTATGTAACACATCTTTTTTTGTTGTCATTTTGTTTTGTGTTTGAGACAAGATCTCAGTATGTGGCCCAGGCGGGCTTTAAACTCACTATGTAGCCCAGGCTGGCTTCAAACTCGCAGCTGTGTTTCTGCCTCAGCCTCCTGAGCGCTGGGATTATAGGCGTGCGTCAGCACACCTGGCTCCTTTTTCATTGAGAGTCTATTTTCTTTTACCAGTATTGGTGTAGCCATCTCTCCCTCTCTCCCTCTCTCCCTCTCTCTCTCTCTCTCCCCCCCCTCTCTTTCTCTCTCTCTCTTTTTCTCTCACCACTCGTTGAATGGAATGTCTTTCGTTGTCATTTATTTTATCTCTTTCTTATTTTGGATCTTACACGAGAGTCTTGCAGACAGCATATAGCTAGCTAGCTATACAGTTAGCTCACTTCAAATCCACTCTGCCAATTGCTGCACTTTGATTGGAGCAATCAATTCATTTAAATTTAATTGCTATTAAGGAGGGACTTCTGTCATTTTTTGTTAATTTTCTATACATTGTAGAGTTTTCTGCCCCTCCCCCATTTTGTGTATTACTGTCTTCTCTGTGTTTAGTTGATCTTTAAAACATATAAATATTATTATAGTAAAACATTTAAATTCCTTTTATTTCTTTTGTGGATATTCTATTGCTTTTTTATGGTTACTATGGGGATTAACTACAGCATCCTAACATTATAACACCCTAATTTGAAGATGTGTCAGTTTCGTTTCAGTAACAGTTTAATTACTTTATAGCTCTGTTCTTGGGTCCTCTTAGCTGTTGACTTTCTAAACCACATCTTAGGGGCTGGGGATATAGCTCCGCAGCACAAGTGCAAGTGCAAAATTTTGAGTTCTACTCCCAGTACCAAAAAAAAGACAAAAAAACTCTTAACAAGTAAAATACGTCTTTGTAAGTTGTGTGCCCCTAAACGCAACCTAATAATTCTCTTAAATACATTCATCTCCTACATTATGTAGCAAACAGAATGTGGAGTTTCAAACCATTACAAATATACATTTATTGATTGATTGATTATTTAAAACAAGGTCTCTTTAAATTTCCCACACTGGCGTTGAACTCACAATCCTCTAGCTCAGTGTCCTCAGTAGCTGGGATTACAGGCATGTGCTGCTGCGCTTGGCTTTCGTACTAGCATTTAGAATCATATAGAAAGTAGGGCTGGGGATATAGCTCAGTGGCACAGCAGCTGCCTGGCAAGCGCCAGATCCCGAGTTTGATTACTAGTACAAGAAAAAAGTCATATAGAAGGTAAAGATCATGCAGAAAGTAAAAAGTGGAGTCACAAATCATTGTTAGGATAATGCTAGATTTTGCCTTTTTTGAGATATTTTTATTTATACAGATTTGAGCTACTGTTTGATGTGCCATTTCACCCTGCAAGACTCCTTTTGATCATTTCCTGCAGAGCCAGTGTGGTGGTGATGAGGTCCCTCACCTCTTGTTTGTATGGCATTATTTTAATTTCTCCCTCATTTTAGAAAGTCAGTTTTGCCAGGCAATTCTTTGTTGACAGGCTTTTGCTTTTTGCATTTTGAATATATCTGCCCACTGCCTTTTGGCCTCCAACATTTCTGATGAGAAATACCTTGTTAGTTTGACTGAGATTCCCTTGTATGGGATGAGTTGTTTTCTCTTGCTGCCTATATGATATTCTCTTCATCTCTGTTCTTCAGAATTTTGCTTATATATTTCATTGCTTTTTAGCTAATCTTCTTAATTTCTTAAATGTTTATAGGAATGTCTTTAATCAGATTTGAGAAGTTTTCAGTTATTGTTCTTTCAGGTATTCCCGCTGTCCTTTTCTTCCTTCTCTGCCTTGGACTCCCACAATGTACTGGTTGGCTTGTCGGTGTCCCACAAGTGTCTCAGGCTCTGTATCCTCATCATCGACCTTTCCTTCTGTTCCCCCGGCTATTAATGATTTCTGCTATTCGATGTTCAGGTTCACCGATTCTTTCTTCTGCCTGCTCAAATCTGCCTTTAAATCTCTCTAGTGAATTTCTCAGTCTTTATCCTTTTCAGCTCCAGATTTTTGAAAAAGGTGCCCTTTTAACTGAAATGCTCCGCTGTGTTCATGCATCATCTTCCCGACTTTCTCCACATTCTCCTTTTCTCTTTTCTATCAAGAGAGTTTTATTTAAAATTCTTTGTTGGGGGCTGGGGATATAGCTCAGTGGAATAAGCGTCTGCCTAGCAAGCGCAGGGTCCTGAGTTCGATCCCCAGTACTGCCAAAAAAAAAAAAAATTCTTTGTTTAGTAAATCTGCCATCAGGTCTTTTCAGAGAAAATTTGTTTATTTATTTATTTTTCTTGGAATGGGTTACACTTTCCTTTTTTAATTTTTATAATTTGTGGTGTTTTTGTAGTTTAAAACTGGACATTTTGATTAAAAAGTCTGGTAATTCTGCAAATCAAATTTCCTCCCTTCCTTGGGGTTTGTTTTTTAAGCAAATTGGAGGCTCCCTCTGTCACAGCTTAGTATGAGGAACAAACTTAAGGTCTTTATAGGTCTTTTTTGAGCTTGAGGTTTTCCCTGGACTTGGGCAGTCAGTAATTTCCCACAAATGTACTTTTAAAGTCTTAGTCTTGTTTTTTTTTTTTTAAGTCTTAGTCTTTAATATCTGACTCCCAAAAAGAGAATAAAACAGAGTGAAAGAGGAAAAATGCATACTGAACCTTAAAGTTCCCTGAACGTCACTCCACTCACTGGGTTGGGGCAGATGTAACTAACATCTGGGTTTGTGCCTCTGTCATTGGAAGCAGCTATCAGTTTTCTAAACACAGAGGCCCGGGACCTGGAGAGAAGAGATTTACTTCTCTGTCAACTTTGAGCCCCAGTAAGTTGTCCCGGGGCAGTGCTGGCCACCTGCCCTGGGCACAGCAGGAGGGCATGGGCTGCTGTTACTGTTACTTACTAAAAGTTGAACATGACCAGAATTAACTAAGATTTGACTGGACCGGGCAATGGCAAGCCTTCAATAGACTCTGGAGTTGCTTAATAGTTACAGTGGACAGATTCTGCCAGGGCAATTTTTGTCTAGCTAAAAGACAGGTTCCTGGTACTGCCTTCTCTGCTGTCTTCCCAGAATCTTCTGGGACAGACTATTTTCACTCAGCGAGTTATTCTGGAAGCCTTATCCTAGGCAGTTTAGATTATAATAATGAACACAGATGATCTTGCGTTTTACAGACTTTAAAGCACTTTATGTTCTCTGCTCCTGTTTCTTTCCTCCCATATTCCCAGCTTCCTCTGTTTTTTTCTTCATTCAGAACAAATTTAATGTTTTCTCTGTTAGTGTGTGTGTGTGTGTGTGTGTGTGTTCCACTTTGAGGATTATCCAGTTAATTATTTCTATTCTGTCTGCCTCCTTTTTGTCTTTTTGAGACAAGATCTTGCTATGCAGTTCAGGCTTGCGTTGAGCTCACTTTGTAGCCTAGGCTGGCCTCACACTTGCAATGATCCTCCTGCCTCAGCCTCTCGGGTGCTGGGATTACAGGCATGTGGCACCGTGCCCAGCTCTTGTCTGCCTCCTTTTTAACCTTTGGTCATTTCTGTTAATATTTTCATTTGGAAGGAAGTAGCTAACAGGAAGTCGGGTGTTACCCCTGGATTCAGATTTCCCATGTTTGCTCCCGGCTTCCTCCCCTCTGGAAGAGCCCATACAATTCAGTTAATTGAGATTTTTATGATCTCCAGGAAACAGGAAAAAAGGGATATGGAAGAGGGAGGATAGCAAGTCAAACAAGGCAGACATTGTTAAGAAATTTATTTGCAATTCTTATTTTTTGTAAGGTTTTTTGGTTTGTTTTTTAAATAACATCATTCCTTAGATAAAAATGCAATCTTACAGGAATATACAATAGCATCTCACACAGAGATGACCCTGAAGCTCTCTTGGAAAGGCTTCCCCTTCTAGATTCCCTGGCCTTCCTCAAGGGTGAGAAGGTGCGGCAGGCGAGGGAGTATTTGGCGATTACAAACTGTACAACGATATTTACAACAGTCAGACTGTGACATCGTGGAGCCTGGAGGGGTGGGTGTGTGGGGGAAGAGACACAGAGGCACTGTCCGGCTCTGAGGACAGGCAGGACACATGATACAGACGGGGTGGAGCGGACGAAGGGGGGCTGAGCGGAAGGACACGAGGAGAGGAAGGATGGAAGGGCTTTGTCTGGACCCCTTTACATGAATGGGAGTTTTGCTTGGTAGCTCTGGAGTTTTAAAATACAACAGCGATATTATGAGAATAGACATTCCAGTGCTTCATCCATTGGGGTTCTGTCACTCTATTCCTTAATGAATTCATGTGGTTTCCCACAGGTTGTCCTCAACGATTGCCATCATGGACGTGTCCAAACCTGGTTATTCCTTTGTTACCCATAGTTCAATTCAGTGCAAAACCTCTCTCCAGTGAGGTAATGGGAATACAGGCAGGGCAGGCTGTGGCCACCAAGTGCTGTAGGACCTGGATGGGGCACTGAAGATGGATTCTGATTTGGCGGGTGGGTTATGGCTGATGCCTGGATGGTGTGTGTGGAAGCAGAGAAATGCCTGCAACATTGGGTCTGCTGAGAAGCCTTCTGAAGGAGCCCTCTGCACAGGCCTGCTTGTGTACAAATCATCCACCCCTGACTCTCAAGCACTTTTCCCTTCTGACTTTGATGTAGTTTCTCTACCTTGGGAGGTCTTGGGGGAAGTGCTTGCTACAGGACCCAGTGACCTGTTCTCTTTTGTCCCTCCTATGACTCCATAGAAAGGCACCTCCTCTATTCTCCTGGCTGAAGGCTTGGGCTTGACTTCATCCAGGGGCCTGAGATGTGCGCCCTCAGGTGCCCATGACACCTGCGTTCTTGCTTACCTTCTTTTTCCTCACCTTACTGCTTGTAAGTTTCGGGGCTCTAAGAATCCCAGAACCAGAGCTGTCCACGCCCCAACAGTGACTAAGAGCTGTTCTGCCCTTTGCCGTGGTTCCTCCTAGGGAAGCGCTCGTCTCAGCGCCATGTCCTCTTCTGCCCGGCCTTCTCTGCTAATGGCCTTGGGAGGAGGGAGGTTCATGAGTGATTTTTCAGAAGGCAAATTTGCAGTGAATGTCTGATTTATGTCAGGCTAAGTGGTGTGCTACCCTTCCTACAAGCTTTACCCAATTCAAATCATTAAGATTCTGAAAACTGGGGCGCTTGGGTTGCTCCACAGCAGGGGGTGCCCCTGAGAGCAGCCACGACCTGAACTGGAGGAGAAGATTGGACTCAAGTGATATAACACAGCAAACTCTTGTCTCATTAGCGCCTTTCTGTTCCGTTTTCCCTTTCGTTAACGGGGATTTGGCAGAATTTTCAGGGACAATCCCAGCTCTAACTCTCCCCTCAGCGCCAGGGTTGAATTGATTTGATATGCTGGTTGGATTGAGCTGCAATCTCTAGTTCCCCTTCAGGCACTGGTTAAAAGGCTTTTCCAAAATACGTAAAAGGCCAGAGGTCTTTACCACTTCACGGGCCATCACTCAAACTTCGTACAGTCACCGTGGGGAAACTGTGGGTTTTCTCAGTGTAGATAAATAACGTTTATTCAGGACAATAGAAGGCTCAGAGGGCACCATTTCCACCCGGGGAAGGGGCTCTGGTCCTCTGTCTCTCTGCACAGCCTTCATGATTTTGGAAAAGTCCACTAATCTGGAGTCCAACGGAGCACTTGTGCCTCACGCAGTGTGTGTGTGTACGTGTTATTCTAGTGTCTCTCTAAGAAGTCAAAGTCTGGCAGAGATACATTAATTTGTCGTCATGGTATCTGCCACCACAAGGCAATCTCTCATTGCTTTGAAATCAAAATAAATGAATGAAAGAGTTAAGAACAAAAATGGCTTTGCAAAGAAACTAAGAATCTGTGTAGGGATTCCCTTCACCTCTGTCCCTCTCACCAGGCTGGGCTCAGGAAGGATGCTGGGGCCTGGTGAGGGGGGAAGAAGAGAGAGAACTGGGTGGGCCCGAGCTCAGGTGCCCATCACTGATGAGCCGGGGTACTTTCCCACCCCTCTCTCTTACAGCTCCACAAAAACCAGCTGCTGGGGAACCCGGCTTTGGTGACTGAGTCAGGGGTCCCCCTCCTGCCTTCCAATGGGAGTATGTTTTGGGGGTCGCAGGCTGACCCCTGCTGCAGGGCTGGCAGAGCCCACATCTTCACAGCCAGCAGGTGAGTTGTCGTGGCTGGGAGAACTGCAGTGGGCAGGTAGAGCCCCCTGGGTTAGCTCCCTGGCACCATAAAGGCAAAGCAAACAAAACCCAAACCAGAACTGGCCTGGACTCTATAAGCAAGTTTGTTGACTGCAGGTCAGACAGCCCTTTACCTGGCCTCCTTAGACAATGGTATTTCACTTATTCTAGGTCCCTAGGGATAGAGGTGTCACTGTCTTCCTTGGCAGCAGGTACAACATGACTTGATGAGGCTGAAATCCTGCTCACCAGGGTGACAACAGAGCCTAAGTCCTTGTTTTATGTCTCGAACTCTGTGAGTGTCTATCAGCTGGCCTTTGGGAAACAACCACCGTCCCTCTGCTTACTTGTTGGATGTCCTGGCTTGTCAGAAAGGGCTTTGGCCAGGAGGTGTACTCCAGCGGTGGGCCTTCTTTAGGTGGCTGCAGGGAGGCCTGGAGGGAGAAGGGCTGTGAGGGGATGAAGGGCAGCTGCCTGTCTGCTTACAAGTGAATCAGTCTCTAATTGCTTCTGAATCAAAGCAGAAAAAAAGAAAATTATGAATCAAGCCAAAACCTAGGAAAAAGGTTTCTCAATCTCTCTCTCTCTGTCTCTCTTTGCCTTTTACTTTCTTGGTACTGAGAACAGAACCCAGTGCCTCGTGCTTGTTAAACAAGCGTTCTGCCACTGAGCTGAAGCCCCAGCCCCATTTCTCTCTTTTCTTAATCTCAAGACTTAAAGAACCTTCCAGAATCAGGTAGAAAAGAGGCAGCTGGAACTTTTTCTGCTTCATGCGTCCCTATAATGAAAAATTACCTAAAGATCGATGTCTGGAAATAAAGGAGGCAGGGCTAGTCAGACAGAAAGTAAGAATGAAGATTTCCAAACTCTAGAATGCAACTACACGCCTCAAGGTTCTTTCAAGGGGCCAAAGCCCTCAAGCATTGTCAGAAGGCTGCAGGACATTTGACAATTATGTCAGACAGAGTCATGTGGAGAATTCCATCTTAGGGGGACAGGGCACATAGCCTGAGTGGACTCAGTTTGCTGATTCTGGTGATGGTATCACACGTCAGTTTTACACTAGTTGATTGTGAGGTCAAGCTAAGAAAAACCCTGGAGAGAGAACTCGCAGGCTAGGGCAAGGGCCCTGTGTCCGTGTTGACATCCTTCTCACAGGGTACATGGGGCGAGCTCCTCTGGACTCCTTGCTATAAAGAAGGTGGCCTGTGGGTGTGCATGAAGCAGGGCTGGGAAGTCACAATGGGCAGGACCCTGTGAGTTAATGGCAAAAGCACCCCTGTAGCCCAGGTGGCCAATGGGACTTGGTAACGTGTACCAAGAGTTCAAAACAATAGAGCTCAGCATGAAAAGGGACAGGCAGTGTGTGGCAGAATCAGTAAAAATTCCACACTTCTCTTTAGGGGCCAAATGTACAGCGTGAACCAGGTACTGACTCCAAAGGGCTCCTCTGTCCACCTCAACCAAAACCAGAACAGAGGTAGACATTTTGGAAAACCGGACAGGGATGCCACCTAACTTTCAGTTCTAAAGGACCTTATTAGTAGGGAACAGGAACCATAAATATTTGGGCGGGTCAAGTGTGGAAAGCCACAAAGAAGTGCTATTTATAGACTGTTTAACCAGGGAGTCTCAGGCACGTTTCTCAGCTTTTTCATAAGTCAGTCTGTGAAAGTACTATTCATCCGCACCGAGGAAAGGCTTGTTCCTACTGAACCTCTAGCGAGCTTGTGTAAGTGCCAAGAAGGGCCAAAGGAACCCTGGGACTGAAGAAAGTCAATGTTGATAAATTCGGGGTGAGTGGATGGGCCCTAGTTTTCCTAAATCAGTTCCTTTTCCATCACTGCTGCCGAAATATAATCAAAGGGCACAGCACCAATAAAGTGATGCTCCAGATAGATACAGGTAAGCACGAGAGATGCCCCTGTGAAATCACTCTCCTCCACCACGGTGGGCTCCTGTTGTTCCCTGCTTTGTCCAGGTCCCTTCCTCTGCTGCCACACACTTAGGGCAGGTTGAGGGAATCCCGCATGCTGAGGAAAGAGAATAATTTCTGAGTGGGTCATGGTCTTCCCTGGGGACCTCTCTCCCCCGCCCCTGCCAGCTGTAGTTCAGTAAACCAGTTGTCAGAAGTGAGGGTGCCCCTCCTCTCCCATCAGCTGACCTGAATTTCATCCTTGTCAGTGTGGGCTTTACTGAGGAGACCCAATGTTTGTGCTTTGAGGGACCAGAAAAAGCCAGCTACCTCTTCCGCGGAGGATGCTGAAGCCTCATTGCACCTAATGGTCAGCGCTGCTCTTGGACAACTACCAGATCAGAGTGGCGGAGACTGAAGGCCCGAGTGAGGTGTGTCCTAGTATCTCACAGCAAGATGTGGACAAATATACCTGTTACAGGATTGTGGCAAAACCAAGGGCAATGGAAGCGAACACAAGATATGCAAAACAGTAACGTCCAAACCTGTTTGTGGATCGCAGAGTCATGACTTATACTGAAGATGCCTCTGCTCGTCGCACAAAGGAAAATGCATTCCCTTTTCCCCAACCACATAGAGAAAAGCACTTAAGAGCTCAAAGGTAAAGCTTATCACACTCCAAATACAAAATGATTTACTTTACATGCAGCAAAATATACAAGAAGTGAATTCAAAAACAAACAATTCAATTCATTATTATATTCGCTTGGCACAATTGCAATTCAGTTTTAAAAAAATATTTGAAAAATACTGAAACTGACCTGAATTCAAGTATAACGGTTTCTTCAACAGAAACATTATCAATGCAATAAAACATTACACGGAATATATCGAAGCAAAATGCCTTCTTGAGTTTTCCCCTTAAATTTCTCTGTGTGTGTGTGTGTGTGTGTGTATGTGTGTTTAAATACAGTTTTAATGCCAACACAACTTACAATTGTATTTTTAAAATGAATATTATTGCATTGTTTTTGCATATCTTGTGGGACAGAAAATGCAGTTACTGATCCCCGTTTCAGAAGCAGACAGTGGTTTGTTTTTGCTTTCAGATGGCTCCAGATTGAGATCTCCCCACAGTTAAGCCAGCAAGGGGGAGCTTTGGACTCATCCGTGCACACGGGCACACTCGGAGGACACATGCATTCAGACAGCCCACTGCCCCCCCCCCCCCGCGCACACAGCCCACTCCCAGAGATTCTCGGCTTCCTCTCGCACCCTCCGCAACACACTCCGCATAAAAAGGAACCAGCTCAGTCGCCCACAGGTGCAAGACCATAGCAAGTGCATTGCCACTTAACTTTAAAGATATAAATCCCAACCAAACCAGAAAGAAAAAAAACCCTGTTACTACCTAAAGAAATGATAACGAATTACTGGGCATTCGCAATGGCTGGTAAAACTCTCCTCCAAGTACGGCTTCTACTGAGCCCTCCCTCCGCGGAAAATGGGAAAAGGAAACCACAACCCTTTAAAGAATACAGTAAAATCAAACCCGATTTACATATGCAAAAGTGAAACAGTAAGGTGGGCGGCTACAAAATTTGCAAACGCTCTTCTTCCTCCCCTCCCCCATGGAAAACCGGAAAAAAAAAAAAAAAAGAAAAACAAAACAAGGTCCCCAAACAGCAACATGCGGTCAAGAAAAATTCCAAACCACCAAACAAAAGAGCGCTCGGCCAGCTCCCAGCACCACCTGGTCGGCCACGCGGGCGGCCCGGCTTCGGGTCTGGAGCTCGCGGGCTTGTGCAGGGACAGCGGCCACTCCGCCCTCTGCCCGGCCCGCGCCTGTGCTGACCGCTCCGCCGCCTCGCGCCGCCCTGGTGCGGCTCGAGGCGTGCGGGAACCCTCGCGGGTCAGGCCCCGCTCCCTCTGCCAGGGCCCGGGCTCTTCGGAGACAGTGAGGCTCATACACAATATGTGCAAATGATTTTCTTTTTTGGTTTTTTTTTTTTTTTTTTTTTTTTTTTTTACAAGCAAAGTCGAAAGACACCCGTTTGGCATAGCGTCCTTTTGGTGAGGGCTCCCGCAGGAAGCCGAGGTTCTCCCCGCCCGGAGGGAGGGGGCCGGGGCCGGGGCCGGGGCTCCGGTCCTGCTCCCCGCCCGGGCCCTCGCACCTCCGAGCCTCCCCTCTGTGCACGCGCGGCCTGGCGGCTTCTCTTCCCCCTGAAAAGCGACTCTGCACACCACCCGACTCTGCGTCTTGTCCCGACAGGAATGAATGAAGACGCTGTTCCGGTTAACTCCAGGTCACGAGAACAGTGAGGCACTTCTGAAACGAACCCATTAGGAACATTGAAACAAATAAAAACCCGGCGTCTCCCCAGCCCCGGCGGCTACAGGCTGCGGACGTGGACCCGGCTGTCCGCGAGCTCCTCCTCGCTCCGGCCGCGCCCCAGGGCGCATGCACAGCCCTCGTCCTCGTCGCCGCCCGCCCGGTCCTCCCCTGGGTCCCTGCAGTTCACAAAAGGTAAAAGGGTGCCGTTGGGGCTCTGCGGAGCGCCCCCGCTGAGGATGCTGTCGGCAGCGGTCTCCATTTCCTCTATGGTCATATCGCAGGCGTCAGCCAGCTCCTGGGTTGTTACCTCGATGAACTTGGGATCTTGAGCAAACTGCCCCAGTCCTTCTGAAATCAAGACCTGCAGGGGAGGGGCGAGGGAGATGGAAGAAACCGGGTCACGAGTCAGCTCTCCTCCCCCCGGTGAGACTACAGGGCTTTGGATTGTGACTTCAGGTAGAGAGAGAGAAAGATTGTGTGTGTGTGTACGTGTGTGCCTGTGTGTATGCATGTAGGCATGTACGTACCACAGACGGGTGTATATATGTGTGTGAATGCATGCATGTGTATGTATTTGCATACACATACGCATGCGTGGCTAGGCTTATATATGAGAATGTGTGTTTTTACAGATGTAGTGTATACCGGTGTATGTATGAGCACGTACGTGTGAGTATACAGGTAGGTGCATAAGCATATACATGTGTGCATGTTGGCCTGGGGGGGTGCACACACAGGTTGGGGTGCTCACAGACCAGGTGAGGCATCAGCCAAAGGAATTAAGGATGCACAGGGTGGAGGAGAGAAGCTGTGGAGGGGTAGTCAAAAGCTGCCATCAGTGCGCGGAAGTCTGGCTGCTAGAGGCACCGCAGGGGTTCCGCTCCGCCCCAGCCCCTTACCCCTGGCCTCCCTGGCGACTCCAGCTGTCTTCCCTCTTACTCTTCTAAAGAAACCCTCGCGTCTCCTTTGGTGAAACTGTTAACCCTCACAGCTGCCCCCTGGCCAGCTGGCTGCCTCGCTGGGGGCTGGGTCCTTGAGTAGGGTGTGTGCAAAACACACTGGCTGTATCCGCCTCCTGCTTTGAAGGGCCAGAAGGTGGCCCCAAGCTTCCTCCTTCCCTCCAGCTGCTTAGGGACCAGCAAAGTGCAGTGGGGGCTACCGATGGCCTCCATGCCGCAGCAGGCTATTTGTATCATTGCAGGCCCTATAAGGTTCAAGGTCACTGAGCCAGGGGAGGGAGGAGGCAGCTGGCCCCAACCCGGCACGTTGTTCTCCCAGGTGTCTGTTTCTGTTTTCCCAGCTTAACTCTTCCTCAGCGGTCCTGCCCTCTCCTGACACGTTCCAGGCATGCTCATGTATTACCTGTCCCTCCCTAGCACAACATGGGCCCGCGAGAGGGCTCTGTTTTTCAGTTGTCTCCCTGCACCTATGCCAGTGCCTGCGTGCAGGTGGTAGGGTCTTGAAAGAAACCTGGAAAATGAATGAAGGAGAGCCGCATTCAGGTCCCTGATGGGGACACAGGGACTTCAGAAGTCATCTGGCAGCCTCATGATCGAGGGGCACTGTCCTGCCTGCACATGTCCACTGGTTTCCTGCGAACACCTCATGTTGGGTTCTAGTGGCAAAGTCTTCTCTGATGAGCTGAACCTGCCACCTGTCACTCTAGTCCCGCATCCGCTTCCTGCCTGTCCGCTAAGCCACCCAGGACAGGCTGAGAGGAGTGGCTCAGCCTAAGTCTCTCTGCGGGTTTACTTCTCTTACCTCTTCTCTTCACCAGTTCTCCTAGGTTTCTAAGGACTTCGCCATCCTGATTATCCTCCTCTGGGGTGGCTTCAGTTTGTCAGAGGCCTCCTAAAGTGTGGTGCTAGGACTGAACGAAGATGCTCTGACCAGGCAGAGGCTAGCGGAACTGAAGCTCTTCTGTTCCACACTAGGGGCTCTCAGCCCTGACTGTACACTCCAACCATCACACACTTTAAAAAGGAGCTTCACATCCCAGAGCTCCTCGGGATTGGCATGAGCCCTGTGGGCCGAAAACCATGAATCTTGACCTGCTCTATGCGGATATGCAGCCTGAGCACACCAGGGCACTGAGCAGGCCCAGCGTGCGCTCATAGCTTTCATAGCCGGCTCTCAGGGGTGCCCCTAGCTGGCAGCAGGGATGTGCTGCCCCGTGACTTCTTCCTCCTTCTACATCAGGCCAGCCTCAAGGAAGCCAGCAGCATCCTGCGTGTGCCTCACTGCCACATGCCAGGTCTTTCTGGATGAGGGAAGGGCTTTCTGGCTCAGAGACTTGACATCCAGTCTACCTGGGCACAAACCAGCTTCTCCTTTCTCCGTCTCCTCGGTCTCTCCCTATCTGCCGTGCAGCGCAGGGTCACCTACCGCCTCCACCAGGCTGCTGGCACTGCCGTGGAACTGTCTCCCCGGGGCCCCGGCCTGGCTGGGCACCATGAGGGACACGGGCCGGGCTCTTCGCGCGGTGTTGCTGCCCGCGCCGCAGGGGCTGGTGTCCTCTGACCAGGAGCTGCAGTGGATGGACGGGAAGCTGCTGTTGAGCTTCTCGCAGGACTCGGCGCCCTCTAGCCGCAGGGTGGGGATGGGCTGCGGGGGCCAGCCTCGGCTGCCTGGCGTGGCAGGGGGCGTGGTGCACGGCCTGGGGAACTTGGTCGGGGAATGGCTTCTCTGGAGGAGGGGGCTCAGGCCCGCCACGGCCAGCGCCTGTGAACACAGAAGAAGAAGGTGTAACTGGGAGAAGGTGTAACTCGGTCAGGCAGAGACTGGCTGGCTGCTGTCTTCTGCACAGCGTCGCAGCTGTATTTTCAGTGCGCTTCATCGGCCCAGAATTCCTAAGGCCATCATCTTCCACCATCTGAATCCTGTCTCACTAGAACCTGGTTCAAGTTTGTTCTCATTTTTCTGTCTCTCATATATAAGGTTGTTCTGAGGATGGAACTCAGGTTCTCATGCAAGCTAGGCAAGTGCTGTGCCCCTGAGTTATACCTGCAGCCCTCAAGATATACTTTATAATCTTCTCAGTCTGAAGGGATGGTCGTCTTCTCTCTCTCTGTCTCTGTCTCTCTGTCTCTCTCTGCCTTTTTGACAAAAGGTCTCACTATGCAGTTCAGGCTGGCCTTGAATTCACTTTGTAGCCCAAGCTGGCCTTTAAACTTGCAGTGTGATCCTCCTGTCTCAGCCTCCCAAGTGCTAGGATCACAGGCGTGCGCTACCACAGCTGGCTGTGTGTTTTTTTCATCAGTAGGGCAGACACAACAATGATGTTTGCACATCTGTAAGGGCGTCCTCTCCACCTACCTACCTGTGCAGTTGGTGTGAAGTTCAGTGCCCATCAAAAAGAGCTATGCAAAACCAGTAGTTGTTGCTTTAGTTCTTACAATGACTTCGGCCATTAATAACGTCCTGTGATCCTAGCACAGGCTGTCTTTAAATTATTTTTTAAATCTTACATTGCACATAACAGTTTGGACGACTGCATCCTCTGTTCCCAAATGCTCACAAGCATCCCATAGACAGGGCCTGCAGCATCGTTACCAGCTGCTCACATGTGACATGTTTATGTGAGGGAGAGACACTGGTGTGTAAGCCCAGCTCTGAGGGACGGAGAGGATGGGAACATTGCTACGTAGGTTGGAGGTGGTCCAGAGGCACAAAAAAGAGTTTCTCGCCTACCAGGATGATAAGAACATGTGGATAAAACCAACTTCTGTAAGTCTTTTAAAAGTGCATAGTGTGTCCTC
The DNA here is from genome assembly GCA_004027595.1 of Dinomys branickii. Classification (NCBI taxonomy): domain Eukaryota; kingdom Metazoa; phylum Chordata; class Mammalia; order Rodentia; family Dinomyidae; genus Dinomys; species Dinomys branickii. The sequence goes on along the minus strand of PVLD010003811.1, from coordinate 115,018 downwards.
ATCCTGCCAGCCTTTCTTTCCTGGCTTGTGACAGACCCAGCCGGGGGCTTCTGTGTCCCGAGAGGTTTGAATAAAATGGAAGGTAAGTCCAATATTTCAAGGGTCCCAGTAGTGTATCTACTAGGCAATGCCACAAGGGATGCAAAACCTTATGTATATATAAAATTTTTAATTCTTTTTTCCTTCAGCGCTGGGGATGGAACCCAGGGCCTCACAAATGCTAGCTGTGCTCTAGCACTGAGCTATACCCCAGTTGACAAAACTGTTTCTTTAAGCTGAATTAATATCAACTTAGTCCAGCTGTACTGGCCATCTTATGCTGATTATAAGCTTTGATTGGCAGTTGAATTTCTTTGGGTACAAAAACATCATATAAAGCACAGATGCATAGTAAGACAGTCTATAATTGGAGAGGCAAAATTTTGAGGAGACACGGGTTTGGATCCCAGTTTGCCCGGAGGGGACAGACTCATCTCAGGTAGTCCTTTGAATTTCTCTTTGCTCTAAGATACTTGGTATGTGCTTGATACTAGGGTCTTGGGTGTCACCGTCTCAGGTGGAGCCAGCCATGCCAGGAGATACTTGATCTAGTATGTCTTCCTGAGCCTGTTCTCCATGGATGCCATTCCCTTCTCCTGACCATGTTGTTGGCAGGTGCTTTGATCATTTCTGTATTTCAGTGGATGGTTTTTTGTGCAATTCAATTTCCAGGTGTGTTCTAACCCTAACCGCATCTGCCTAGTATGCGTAGTGTGGTCCCAAGTCTTGGGTGGGGACGCTTGGGGCCATGTAAGGAGAGACAGCTTGGGCAGAACCTGCATCTGCTGGCCCCTCAGGGCCATGCCAGCGGTTCCTGCTTATGAGAGTGTCCAGGATGTCCCTGTGGCATTGCTGAGGTCTTTATCCACAGAGAAGCAGAGGCCTTACCCAGGAGCTGTTAGGGCCAGGATTGGATGTACTGTACAGGGGTTGGATTCAGGGAAGCATGATGGGCATCCTGGGGGTCTTCCCATCTTTGTGGGGATTAGTTAGCCTGTGAGGTGGTGGCCAGTGGCCTGTCCAGAAGTGTGTGTACCTGATGATGAACCAGATGCAAGGGCAGCACTGTCTTCTGAGAAATGTCACCCCCGTGATTCTTCTGGCGCTTTAAACACTCCAGGTGGAAGGAGGCTCTTCGACCTGCAAAGCCAGCCAAAGAACCGGGATCAGGGCAGCAAGAGATGACATTGGCTTGTGATGCATGGCTCTATTATAATGTGGACTTTGAATGTCCCCAAGACCCATGTGTTAGTGGCTGGGTTGGAGGTGGTGGAAACCTTTAAGAGGTGGAGCCTATTGAGGGCTCCGCTTTGGAGGATGCTGTGGGACGTTTGTCTTTCTCCTTTCTTGTTCACCTCCTGGCCAAAAGGTGAATGGTGTAGTATATACTGGTGCCGTGGTGTGCTGCCTTGCTCCAGGCCCAAAAGCAGCGGGGCCAACCCACCACGCACAAGACCCTCCAAAAAGGAGCCCATACAAACCTCTCCTCCTTTTGAGTCAATTCTCTCGGGTACACTGTAGCAGTAACAGAAAACTGACTGACACATGCCCAGTTGGGGTGGAGTAAGCAATGTCAGTGCCCTGGGATGTAGCATGTTTTGCCCCTGGCCCTGTCTCTGGGACATATAGACTACTTTGGAATTCTGCCTGGCCCCCTCTGGAGGTTGTTTGAGCCAGGCCACATGGTATCTTGGGCATCGCTGGGTACCTTTCCAGTGTCATCTTGGGGGAGGCCACCAGCTACATCAGGAGAGCAAGGTATGTGTTTACCTAGGGAGGCAGAGCGGAGGAAACCCCTCTTTGGAGAGGGCCGGGTGTCCCTCTTATCTTCCTCAGGGGGTGTCAGTTGTCGATTTTCATCATCCTGATAGGAGAGCCTGGAACAGAAGACTCTTGAGGTTTGTTCCTGGGCCACAAAGTGCCACCCACAGGAAAGCCGCTATCCCCAGAAGGCAGTTTGCCATTTGCCTTAGTAAGGTGGGCTACTCTACATTGTGCACACATACAGGGGTACAGTGGGTGCAGCAGAAATTTGCCATCCTAAGAAATTCTGCCCTGCTTTCTGGCATCACAGGGGTTTCCCAGGCCTGCTTGTTGGTGGGGTGGGGTGGGTGGTGGTGTTTCTAATTCCTCACACACAGCCTGTCTTAGGGGCCTCAAGCTTTTCATTCTGTGGCATTGGGCATGAAACCTGGGGTCTCGCAAGGCTAGGTGTGTGTGTCTGTCATTGAGCCACACCTCAGACCTGCATCTTGCATTTCTTTCCTTTCTTTTCTGTTTTGTCTTTTAGAGACAGGGTCTCACTATGCAATTCAAGCTGGCCTTGAACTCACTATGTAGCCCAGACTAGCCTTGAACCCACAGCAATCCTTTTGCCTCAGCCTCCCGAGTGCTGGGATTACAGGTGGCATCTTGCATGTCTGACTTGGGGTGGTGGAAGTGCTCTTGAGCCAAAGGTATTGAAAACACAGGGAAAATTTTCCAGGGCTGTAAGGTTTTTGGCATGGCCAAGACTGTTGTGTTTCACGGGCCCCTGCTATTTACCATGGCTATGCTCAGTCTTAACCCAAAGTTCTCCCCCACTTCTCGATTTTTCCTGCTCTGCCAGGAGCTCCTAAGAGCGCATAAGCCACTGCCTACAGTGGACACAGAATCATTCGGTCAGCAAAGAGCAGGGTGGTAGGAGACCTTCAGGGAAGAGTAGGCAGTGGCTTCCAAGTCTTTGGATGGCGAGTCACAATACACTCAGACGTACCTAACTGCATGAAGCATTGTGAGCTGTGCTGCCCTGAGTGTGTGCATCGCTTGCCAATCACTTGCAATCCCCATCAATCTGGTGTATCCTATTAAAAATGTTGGCTGGAACCCCCTAAGGTGACTTCACAATCCCCAGCAGGTTGGCCTGCAGTCAGAGAGACACAGGTGCCTTTCAGCCCTTTTCCCCACTCTGACCTTGGTGGTACTCCTCACTCCTGGCCCGCAGCGCTGGGGCTGGAACCCAGGGCTTCGAGCATGCCCAGCAAGTGCTCTACCACCCAGCAACTCCCCTCCCCGCCTGCCAGGTTTCCATACCCTTCACTGTGTAGTCTTCTCTTGCTTTGAATGCACCCTCTCTAGGCAAATCTTTCTACCTCCCGCCTGGCTCTTGTTCTGAGGCAGCAGGCACCGTACATCCTTCCCCTTTCTCGTCCCCATTGTCCCTGCGCCTGCAGACCCAGCTTTGGTTTGGCTTGTGTGTACTGCCAACATGGCTACCTTGCTGGGTGACCTCTGAAATCCTGTGCCCTTAGTGTTTGCAGTCAGATCACCTTCATGTTATCGCCTCCTGCAAGATCCTCCCTAACTACTTAGAAAACCTCCCTGAGTTTGCAGCTGGTTTACTCATGGCCAGGAGAGCTCTGGACACACCAGGCAGTCCACGAGAGCCGGAATGGGTGGAAACAACTGGCTTTCCTGATTACCGTCCTCTGTGGCCACAAGCAATTGACATTCTGCAGAAGTCAGCTTGGAGAATGACATTGCTTAAGGAGTTTCAGGCAGTTCTTTTGTTTTGTACTTGGTGCCACTGAGTTAGAAAAGCAGAAGGAAGGGATCTTATTTCCACCACCCGCTTGCTGCAGGGACGTGAAGGCACCAGCGGTTAACTGCCAGGTCGCTGCTCATGACCACTGTTTCCGTGTTTGTCCTTATTCCCTTGCTCATTCTGTTATACACCGGAAAAGGAAGGGGTGCCTGCTACTCTCCAGCCCAGTTCCCCGGGCAGAAGCCTGGACTCCGGGGAGCCGCACGCCCGAGCTGCCTGTGGCCGTTCCGGGGCCAGGGTCCGTTCTGCTCCCTGCCTCTCTGCAACCTTTGCTTCTCTTCAGAAGCCTCAGAGGCTGGTCCTTCTTCAGGACAAAGTGCTATCAGAAAGGCTTCTAAAATGATGTCTGAAATGGTTCTGAATGCAGCTCAGAGTCATAAACACATTTTACAATGAGGCTCGGTAGATATGGACGTACCCAGGCAGTAAAGCCACAGTTTCGCAGAAGAGTTCTTATCTCTGCGACATCTGGTTCATGCTGATATTTTCTGTTGTCCTGAGCTATGCTACATTTTATTTGAAATTATTACTATTACCGTTTTAATTGTGCATATTTATGGAGCACAGGGTGCTCCTCTTACTGTCTCTTTATTTGCAGTACTGGAAACTGAACCCAGGCCCTTCGCACAGAGCTGCGTCCCCAGCCCTTCTTTATTTTGAGGCAAGTTTTTGCGAAGCTATTAAATCATGCAGGGTGGACTTGAACTTGTGGTTCTCTTGCCATTTTTACCTGTACACCGTGTATAATGATCAAATCAGGGTAGTTAAAATTTCTATCTGCCTGAACATTTAAAATTTTTGATGGACATCTAATAATTGTGTGTATTTATGAGGCTCAGTGTGATAGTGCAACACACGTGTGCAGTGTGTGCAGATCCAATTAGGGTAATTAATATTTCCATCTCATTAACACTGGTTTTTGTTTGGCGCACTTGAGCTACTTTCATGCAGTTATTCATGAAACACGTAAGTTTGCTATGTTTTTTTTTGAAAGTCCTGGTAGCACCTGACTTGACATTTTAACAAAGGCAAAAACCTGGGCCCTGGTTTGCTAACAGTGCTCTCTTCTGGACAGCTTTATTATAAGCAGTTTCATAGACCGTTTGCTTAACGTCCATAAGTATGTGTGAGCCTCACTAGGAAATACTTCTATGACTGTTGATTGTAGCACCAAAAGTTTCAGAAACAGTGTTCAGAAGTTTTCCCGGAGGCATGTTACAGCATGGGAAGACCACACTAAAAGGGTACGGTGTGTGCTGGGGGCTTCCCATCCCTCCAATGAGATGCCTTACTGACGCGAAATCTCCTCTCCCCACCAAGTCACGCCCGCAGGAGGGATTTCAGGGGCGTGGCCCGCTGCGCCTGGGCAGGAGGCTGGGAAGCTCACATCTCTGCGGAGAGCAGACTGGGCTCACTGCAGTACTCAGCGTCTTCACTGATCTCCACTTCGTAGGTCTTGTCCTGAGAAGCCTCTTCCTGACACACCACGGCTATCTGGCTCTCCCGGGAGTGGCACCTACGGTGTCCAAGACAGAGACAAAGAACAGGAACTGCCAACCCTCCTGTCCCTCCTTCAGCAAGTAAGATGTCATACACACACTCACATAGACATGCACACACAGATGTGCACGTGGACACAGGTACACGCAGACACATGTACGCACACAGTCGGGCACACACGTGTGCACACTCTCAGAGATCCACATACACATGCACAAATGCATGCAAACAGACACGTGCACGCGCACGGGCACATGCACACACTATAGACACAATTGCCATAGCCCCTTCCTCCTGCAGGCTGGCACCGAGAATGCCATGGAGCCATGGATGCATTAAGACTAGGGTTCCGGTCCTAGGTGTGGGGAGCAACGCTGGGTTAGGATCCCAGGAGCTGTGGGTTCTGGGCATTCTGGCTCAAGATGCTTAGCTCCCCTGGGACCTCAGTTTCCCCCCTATGAAATTGGAGTAACACATCCCTTGCTTGACTCAGAGACTTATAGTGAATAACCAATGAAATCGTAGGTCAGATGGTGCTTTGAAGGGTGGGAAGGACCCATTTTTAAAGAAGGGCCCTGGGCTACAGTGTACAGGGGAGGATGGCTGAGTCTTTGGGCATTTGTGTGACACAGCCGAGAAGTTCCTGGCATTGGATTTTGACGTGTCTTTGACTCTGACTCTGGCTGCCTGGAGTAAACGTACAGAGAAGAAACTTCATGTAGAGGGGTTTGTTCTGGGCAGAGAGGGAAGTGAGCCTGAATCCCTGCTGAGCCTGGGCTCTTCCTGAGCTCCAGACCCTCCCACACCAGGAAGTGCCTGGGAGCGGAGGGCTTTCCCCTGTATGCCAGTCAGAGGGAAGGATGAGATGTCGGAGGCTGTGGATGGAGGGAGGAGAGGGATGTGGAGTGTTCTGGCAAGTGTGTGATGGATGGGCTGGTGGCGGAGAATGGCAGTAGGCAGGGACACCCCTTCGAGGCGGAGCTCTGTGCGCGGCTGCCCGGCCTGCTCTTGGCAATGCGGCGCCAACGCTGGGGCCCGATGCAGCCCACTTTGAAGTGGTGCTGAGCAGCCTTTAGAATTAATCAACTGGTTTTCTAAATGAACTTAAGAATCTGTCCCAGGCCTAGGCGACTTTCCCAGAGAGCCAGAGGCTGGTGTGCAGAAAGTAGAACTCTCCATGACAACAGTCACAAGAGGCACCTGTGGTGGTCTGTGACTCTGTGACAGGCAAGATCTCTGAAGGCAAGATAGCACTGCAGCTGAGGGCAATAAATGTCACTCAAAGCTCAGGGTCATACTGGCAACCTCAGAGGTCAAACAGTTCTCTTGTTAAGCCAGATTTACTACTTGGAATGTCTTTGTTCTGCTTCCTAAGTCCTTGCTTACCACGGCGCCTTTTTCCGTGGATGTTCCCTGCACTTCCCTGCACCACCCTGATATGAAATTACCCAATAAACAGCGGCAATCCAGAGACATCTTTGTTTTAGCCATGACAGCTCTGACCTTCCTGGACCCCTGAGAACCATACTGTGTTGCTTCTTTTGTTTCATCCTTTGCCCCCAGTTCACTTGTCCGGGGGTTTGGGAGACTGCCATTGCCCTTAGCCTTGGGCTGAGCCGTGAAGGACAAGACCCAGCACTGAAACTGTGGCTGTGTTTTTGCTCGCTATCTGATAGAAGCTTAGCCCGTGAGTGTTTTTATCAGCTACAACGGGAAGGGGGGAACTGATGTTTGGCGAGAACTTACTGTGTGTTACATGCTTTGTCTTTTATAGTTTACTGAGTTACATCTGTGGGGAGAAGAAACCCCCTGATGCTGGTTGGCTCCCCTACCTCCTCTCTGGAAATCATTCTCCTCTTATTTAATACAAAACAAAGTTTAATATGAAAGGAGGAAATTTAATTTATACTGAGAACAAGGTGCATGAGATGGTACTAGGACCAAGTCCTCAAAGGTTGTGAACTGGGGTTGTGGGAAAGGAAGGGAACACCAAGGCAAGCATGGGCAAGCCGCTTAAACTTACACCTTCTAGGGAAAGCCACCCTTCCGGATCGGCACACAAGATCCGGTGCTGAGCACACTGCCCTGGGCATAGAGGGCATAGTACACATCTAAGGAGTCCAGGGCTCTCCGCAATGCAGAGCTGGGTGGTTAAAGCAGCCCATCGCCCAGAGAATACAGCAGCTGGGATGGACAGCCACTGTAACTTGCCTGTCATCAGAAATTGCAAAAACCCAGTCTATGTGGCCACTTGAGATGGGTGTTGCCCAGGGACATGAAACCATTGGCCAGTGTGCTGGCCCCTTGGATGAGAGCAGCTTTAGAACATTAGTCCAGGGATTTAGGAGGACTATACTTTGCCATTATTTCTGAGCTAGAGGGCAGGTAAAAGGTGATCTGCCCCAGAACCTGGCCTGCTGTGGGGATCTGTTCAGCTGGCTGGGGAGTGACGGTCCTCCTTTGGGAGAGTAGCACAGTTAAGGGTGACAAGGCACCCTACAGTGAGAGCAGGCGGGGAGTCAGCGGCAGGGAGAGGCAGTCGGCCCTAGGAATGCTCCCGTCCTGTGGCAGAATGAGCCATGCACCACCTGCCGGCAGCATGTCCCCAGGAGGTGGTGGGGTGCTGGAAAGAAAAGGTGCTTCTATCCTTTCTATCTCACCTGCATGAAGGGCCAGGTGTGCGCAGAGATAGGGGGGTACCTCCTGTGGGGCAGCCTTTGCACACATCTTAGGGGATCACGGACCAGATGCTGGTCCGGCAGGGCGAGCAAGGAGAGAGGCCTTGCCACATGCGGCACCTGGGGACACCCTGACCAACAGGGGGCGCTGGCTCATTAGAGCATGGCTGCCACGTTTGGTCAAGGGCAGCCTTGGCCTGTAGCCTGGTGCCTGCTCCCTCACACGGATTGGGAGCGGGAGGGGGAGTGGTGGGCCCAGGGTCCAAGTCTCCTCCACCCTAGTGTCCTCAGGCTGGGGTGCGTGAGGCCCCGTGCACAGCTGGGCCCACCCTCCTGCTTACCTCATGGCGCCGAGCTTCCTGGTGGCCTCCTGCGCCCAGGTGGCAGGAGATGAGGGGGGCCCGTGGCCCTCCACGGTGCTGACAGTGCTGGGGTAGCCGGCAGGGCGGGGGAAGCGGCCCAGGGCAGTGTTGTTGGCGTTGTTGATGTTGGCGTTGGAGCCAGTGGACGAGTAGCTGCTGGGGGTGAAGGCGGAGTCCACCAGCTTCTCGTGGGAGGGCGACTCAGTGTCGCCTTGGTTATTACCCGCCTTGTTGATGTGCAGCGGGCGCTGGGTGGTGAAGGTCTGGGGGAAGGTGCTCCGGCTGTCGCTTTGGTAGTAGCCCACATGGTTGCCGAACAGGCCACCGGCCCTCTGTAGGCAAGAGGGAGGGTGGGTGGAGGGAAGGCTGTCCGCAGCCTCTCCTTCCCTGGGGTAATTGTGGACAGCTGGGCAGGAACATGCCGCCCACAGGAAACCTGTCTGTGCTTGAGGGGCTTAGACATGGCAGGGGAGGACCTGGATGCTAAGCCTCCAAGGCTGCCCTGTTGGGAGTCCAGTGTGTACAGAGGGCAGGCACCCCACTTGTGGGAATGGGGGCTGGCAGGAGGCCCTGCAGGTGGCAGCCTTCCTGAGAGTTCCTGGGAACACCGGAGACTGGAATTGGGTTTCCAGGGCAGGCCCAGGATGGGGGTTCTTCAGAGCCCCAGCTGCTTGACTTGACACAGCCCAGCGTGAGAACCAAGGGGTGGGGAAAGGGACCAAAGCAACTAGATTTTTCCAAAATCACTGGCTCATAGAGCTAGAAGCTTTGCTGGCCAAACAATTTGGAAAAATAAGGATGAAGCATCAATTCTGCCATGATCTCTTTCCCCCAAGATGGTCTTTGAGATTTAAAATTAGCAACTAGTGTTTTTCCCCAAACATTCTTCCCTTGCCTAGACAAGTGGGCAGTGCCCTGCTGCCTGTAAGGGTGTCTGTCCTCTGTGCAGGGTGGGGGGTGTCCCTCTTCACATCAGAACATCCTGGGCTGCTAGTGCCTGGGTGTGTGGTTCTGGGGTCTTGTCTGGGTGGTGCTAATGCGGTGCAGTGTCCCTGAGGCCATTCCATGAGTATTTCACGCGATGAGGATGAGGATGAGGATGAGGATGAAGGATGGCCAGGGCAGGATGTGCTGATCCTAGCTCCCCATGTGTGCTGCAGCCTAGGAGCTGGGCAGGCGCCTGGACACAGGGCTGAGCCAGGCCCTGGGATGTTTAGGATTGGTAGCTTTTCTTTTGCTATGGAAGGAATTTTAGCCAAATGCTTTTGGGGTGGGTCAGGTAACACGAATGAAGAGAGGTGATGTGAGAGATCTGGTATTTCAGCCAAGGTTAATTTCCCTGATTGCCATTGATGGTTGGCCTCAGTCTCCGGGGAAGGAAAGAGAGGCCTGGAGGTACTTCTGTGACCTGGATGACACAGGGCTCATCGTGACTGGGCAGCCACTACGTGGTCCCTGCTGCTGCGAGGGGATGGACCTCCGTATGGCCAGATCTTGGGGTGCTTTCCAAGGAAAGCCAGAATTCTGGAGATTTACTGGAATGTGCCAGATGTTCAAATATTATCCAGCGAGACAGGTGTGCAGATAAGGTGTGTGGATCTGGTGTGACCCAGAAATTACCCGAAACTTCTCAAGTAGAAGTTTCTTGCAGGGAACATTTCCTTTAGAAACATGGTGCCTTCTGCTTTTCTGAGCTGCTGGGTCCTAGGGGCCGCTCCTATGGTAAGGAGTCAGATACAAGGGTGGAGGGACGAGGGGACAGCCAAGCAGCTGAGCTTGGAACCTGCCGCAGAGGTCAGACCCTTCCTCCTGGGTTTTCTTGGCAGAGCACAGTCCACCCCCTGTTCTGCTTCCAACTGAACACGGTAAAGAAAAGCACTGCTATCATGGTACCTACCCTGAAGATGTCGTCTTCAGAGGCAGCGGACACAGCCTCCTTCATGGCCTTGTCTAGCTCTTCCTCGGCAGTGAGATCTCCAGAGATGGCTCGTCGGATCTCAGGCCCGATGTCATGCAGTGTGCGCAAGCCAGCCTGGAACCCAGAGGGACACAGGAGAACCCCGACCTTTAACACTGAGCTTCACAGCCAGCCACTGCCTAGTACTGTCCCACCCAGCCCTGCACCCTCTGTGTCCCTGCCAGGCAGCGGGTCTCTAGACCATGATGGCCTTTCTTGGAATGCCTCTTGTTACCCCAGGCTGGAGGGGTCCTCTTGTCTATCTAGAGGAAGGAAAGGACACTAGGGCCACTAGGCACCTGGGGACCACAGGAACCTCAGCTGAGGGCTGAGGGCTGTGGGGTCTGGGAGGCAGGCAGGGCAGGGTAAAGAGGAATGGTAGAAGGGGAAGTGGTGCGTTCTCCTCACATCCCTCTGCAGAAATGCTTGGCGCCCTCAGAAGTTTCCTTCTGAAAGGGCCTGGCCTTCAGCCTCCCGGTGAGAGAGGTGGACCCTTAACAGGGTCAGAGGAAGGTGATCAGGACCTTGCCGGGTGTGTGGCCCCCCTGCAGGTCCTCACCTGCAGGGACAGAGCATTCCTCTGGGAGGGCTTGCCCACAAGCCCTTGCTCTTTGCGCTTCTTGAATTTCCGGAAGTATTCTTGGATCAGGAAAGTAGCATAGAACTTGCCAACTGTGACCTCATCATCTGAGATACAGAGAGGAGAGAGAGGATTGGAGGGAAACAGAGAAATGCAGTTGGGCTTCATTAATTTTTTTTCAGCATCGTTTTTTTACATTAAAACATTGTTTTTTGGTAAAAAAGAGAAAAAATATAAAATGGTGTGTAGGGAAAAGCGCATCCCCCATCACGTCTGCTATTTGCTTAGTTATCACCTCATAGCTAGCCAATTTTATTTTCTTTTATTTTTTTTGAGATAGGGTCTCTCTATGCAGTTCAGGCTGGCCTTGGGCTCACTTTGTAGCCCAGGCTGGTCTTGAACTCTCAACGATCCTCCTGCTTCAGCCTCCCGAGTGCTGGTATTACAGGCATGTGCCACCATGCCCGGCTTTAGTTAGCCAATTTTAAAAGTTGGTTTCTTAACTATTTTTCCAGAGATTACTAATGCAAGTGCCTTCTGAATCGTTGAGGCTACAGGTGGACCACTATACCTGGCTTTTTTTTTGTCTTTTTGGTTACAGGTAACGTGGTGTCAAAAATATTTCCTACCTTGGCATTTTACTTTCCTGTACTGACACTGCTAGCTCTCATTTGATCCTATGACAAACGGAGTGCAAACATGGTTCTGTTTCGAGATCGGAGGGATAGGTGGAAGGGACGATTTCCTCCTGTTGAAGTTTGGGATTTTCCTTTCCACCAGACAGAACTGGTTATGGTTCTGTGTGTCCCCCTTGGGCTGACCCAAGGCCACACGTGTGATATCTCAGTCTGCATCTCGGGACTGTATGAGACGGCGGGCAAGCCACTCAGGAAGGGGTGCCGCGTACCCAGTGAGTTGTCCTTTGCCTCCGTCTCCTGTGGAGGGCACAGCTGGTTTCAGCCTCAGTCTCACACGTGTGATGGCTGTGCTGATCCTTGCTGTCCCTTGCAAACAGCCAACTCTGCACAGCACTGATGGCCTTCACTTGGTAGGGTCTCGTTTCCATGTGGGTGGAGGACTCTGGGCCCCGTCCAGGGAAGTCAGGAGCAAGCTCAGGGTCCTAGGCTCCCTAAGACCTGGGTTTAACCCTCAGTCTGCTATACTCACTGTGCAACCAGGGGACAGCTACTTAGCTTCTGAGAGCCTCAGTTCCTTGATAAAACGTCATAGAAATGTTTTAAGAATCAAAAAACTACTGGTTAAAAAACACCACTTGGCCTACTGTGGTAACTCTTAGCCCTGGTTTTGCTTTCTGTTTGGAACTGTTTTCTACTGCCTCTTAAAGATGGTTTAGAAATGTATGGGAAGTTTTCTAATCGTTGAAATGACAATAAATACATAATATATATCTATTGAGTATATTTACTTAGCTCTTACGTTTTATTTTTTATTTTTTTGTCTTTTTTTGAGACAGAGTCCAGCTATGCAGCTCAGGTTGGCCTTGAGCTCATTTTGTAGCCCAGGCTGGTCTCGAACTCACAACGATCCTCCTGCCTCAGCCTTCAGAGTGCTGGGATTACAGGCGTGCACTGCCACGCCCAGCTATAGCCCTTACTTCAAAATGATGGATCCAGTGTTGAAAATATTTAGCATTTTCTTACTTTCTTTCAACATACACTTCTTTGCTCCACGGGGGCGCAATTGAGCATTTTATCAGTTAGTTACGGCTTCTTGCGTACTTGTGCCTGAGCATGTAAATACTGAAAACATTTGCTTTTAATACATTTTGTGCTACAACTGCAGCATGATAGTTTTCAACAATTTTTATTTATTTATTATAAAAAGAAGGAAAAAAGCAATTTCAAAACAAGGTAATAGGAGAGCAACAATAATAAAAATTAATGTTATCTTCAGAGTAGTTACTTCAGGTACAAGATGTAAGCATGAGGTGTTGTCCACACAATATTAGCACAAACCTTTCTTTTCAGTGAACTAAGAGAAACTAGCTGTGTGTTTGTCTTAGCCATTCCTTTCCCCTTCCTTCCTTTCCCCTTTCCCCCATCACAGCTTCTCTTTTTTTAAAGTTTCTTCCCAATTCACAACATCTATTGTACAAATTGGGTCCTATTTACTTGTTTAACTTCTCACTCTAGTGAGACCACACAGGGTTTACACATGTGGGTCTGATTAATTTCACTTACAAGTATGGTCTCAAGTTGCATCTATTTACCTGTAAAAGCCTCGAGTTTATCATTCTTTATGGCTGAGTAGTACTCCATTATAGAAAAAAATCCACATCTTTTTAAATCCATTCCTCAGTTGATGGGCATTTGGATTGTTTCTAAGCTTTGGCTATTACAAATTGTGCTGCTATAAACATGGGTGCACATGTATCACTGTGCTATGATGTTTTCAATTCTGGGTATAGCATTATACTTATATTTTGGAAATTACATGTGTAAGAAAATTACTACTATTTTCATTGGGGACCATATGACGATAGAAACTATCTGCTCCAAAGCTAGGCTCTGGGCTTGGTAGAAATGAGAGCACCACTCTAGGAGGAAGGAAAAGAATTTCAAAAGACAGGGAATCTCAGGGGTTTTTCCTTTCAGGTCCCTAGGGCAGTCCTACAGCAATCAGCCCGGAGGCTTAGGGGGAAATCTACGCTTTGGGCAGATCCCTGGGACCTCCTGCCAAACCTGTACGCAGCAAAGGACTGGCTCGTCCCGGGATGCACAGTGCAAGACTGCAGCAGATTTCCAACCTGACAGTCTATATCCGGGTTCGTGCAAGGCGTTTGCATCCTGCTTCCTTCTAACCAGTAGGGCTTTTGAACCCCAGAAGAAGGATCTGGAGAAAGCATGCTTCTGTGAGTCTAGCGGATTCAAGAACAAGAATCTCAAGCGGTTTTGCTGTATTTCTAAAGAAGCCTTGGCGGGAGGACAGAAGGCAGAGAAACCCCATGAAACCACAGCTTTAGGGTGCCAGGCAGCACTTACCACCAGCAGGGGGCACCACTTGGTCCAGCAGCTTCATGCTGGTGCGCTTCCAGATCTTCTTGATGATGGCTCGCAGCTCCTCATTGGCTTGTTCTAGGTTGCCTGAGGGGTGGGAGATGCCAGGCTGAGAACAATCCTGAGCCCCAGGAGTGCACTCCCATGGGCTGGGTCCCTCTGAATAAAGTGAGAAGTCACTTATGGGGATCTTAGAGAAGCCACTGATGGTGGCTTTTCCCCACACATCACCCCATTTGTCAGCTTCACTTTCATCCTTGGTGCCCGCCCCCTCCCATTTTCCTCCTCCTTGCCCCCTCCCCCCTCCACTTTCCTTCCTTTTTCCCCTTCCGTGTCTGTCTGATGACCTCATTTTCTATTCCTCCCCACATGCCACTTAGGCTGCCTTGGCGTCTCTTTCCCCTGCCACTTTATCCTTTTTCTCCCAGAGTCACTTGGAGCCCAAGAGCCTGCTGGTGCCTGGACAGAGCTGCAACCCTGCCTGCAGCCACTCACTTGGCCGTGAACTGGTCACCCCTCCGGGGAGCCCTGAGGTTGCTTTTCATGGGTGGCACTTCTTGTGGCTCTCTCTGGGTGGCTACAGGAACGCGGGTGATTAGAGGGAAGGGCAGCCCCTTCCCAGGCCCATGTATCTGTGTCTATGAGACTCTGTCTCTCAGAGTCTCACACAGGGAGAAGATGGCAAAACCTCACACCAGAAGCAGAAGATGCTGGACTCTAGCTCTGGATTTTGTTTGGGATTACTTTCTGCACTGGTGAAACAGGCTGAAGGAGACAGGACATTGGCCTTACTGTGGTGGAAGAGAAAAGCTGAGACCTGCAGCTATGAGAACATGTGAATGTTCTAGGATGCTTCCCAAGCTACTTCCCCCCATCTTTGAAAGTGCAGAGTTCTCTCCAGCTGTGGCCTTGATTGAGAAGCAGTCTCTGGCAGCTGAGCATGGTCTCCAGCCGAAAGCTAGCAGGGAAGTGAGGACTGAAGACCCAGAGTGGTAGGAAATGAATTTTGCCCACAACCTGAGTGAGTTTGGAAGTGGCATTTTCTCCAGAGCCCCCAGCAGGGCACACAGCCTGATGACTATCCTGATTTTGGTCTTCTGAGACCCTCAGCAGAGAACAGAGCTATTCCGTGGCTGGACTTAGTGCTTTCCAGACGGCTGAGCTCCTAGGTGTGCTTTACAGCTGGGGCTTCTGTGATTTGTCACGCAGCCCTAGGAAAGCAGCCTAGGGGGTGGTCACTGGCAGCACTTGGGCAAGGCACTAGGGGGCGTGGCCGAGAGCTCTGCTCATGTGGCCTAGGTTTAGATGCAACTACGAGGCCACACAGGACACCAAACAGAAGTGGCTCTGTGTTTGAACATGAGATTGGAACAGTAGCTGAAGTCAGAGGACCACACATGGGCAGCACAGTGGAGGCCCTCAAGCCCTATCACAGCAAGGGATTAGTGGTTCCTGGCACGTGCAGTGCAAGAGGCCCAACACGAATCGTGTTGAAACAAACTTATCCTTTGTATGGGGCTACACAGAATCTCCCGAAATTCCTGTGAAGCTGGAACTGTGGAATGTGAGCTTAGAAGGAAGTAGGGTTGCTAGTTAACATCGGCCCACACTGGATTTGGTTGGGCCTTGAATGGGATGTGACTGGTGGCCCTAGAAGAACAGCAGGGGATACGCAGGGAAGCAGAGGCTGGAGGGCTGTAGCCATGAGCCAATGGACAGAAAGCGTAGCCTCTAACCACCAGAAGCTTGGAGAGAGGCGTGGGGCAGATCCCACAGCCTCTTGAAGGAGCCAGCCCTGCCAACACCTTGCTGTGGGATTTCTGGTCTCCCGAGCCATGGCAGAGTAACTTTCTCTTGTTTTAAGTTACCTAGTCTTTGACCATGTGTTACAACAACCTAGGAAACACATGTATCTTTTAAAAAGCTCTTTCATGTTTTGAGGGGGCCTTCTCTAATTCTGATAATGATCTATACAACTGTGGATGTCTTCCTTTTGGGGGGCCTTCGTTTATTCTAATGATCTATGTAACTGTGGATTTTGTATTTTTTTGGCTTTCATTTACTCATATAATGACTTATGTAATTGTGCATTTCACCTTTTTTTTTCCAGACTTTCATTTATTCTCCTAATGATCTATGCAACTGTGGAGGATTTCCTGTTTTTTGGGGGGGGTGACTTCATTTATTTGCGTAATAAGAACATGCAACTGTGGATTCTGCTTTTTTTTTTTTTTTTGGTACTGGGAATTGAACTCAGGACCTTGTGCTTGCCAGGCAGGCACATGTACCACTGAGCTATATCTCTGGCCCGATTCTACATTTTTGGGAGCCTTCATTCATTCTTCTAATGTTCTACATAGCTATGGAACTTCATTTTGTCATCATCTAAGTACTTGAAAGTATTTTTCTTCTGCTGTCCAAGAGAAGAGCTGTTTGTTGGTACTGGACTGGGGGTGGGAGTTCTCATCCTCTGAAGGAGGAGTTCGTTTCTCCCCAATTCCTCCCACTCACAAAGCCTAGGGACGAGGACTGACCTAAGCCCTATCCTCACAATTCTGAGTGTTTCCTCTCCTGTCTTTCCAGTTGCTTCTAAGCGCAGGCTTTATCTCCCAGTCTTAGAATTTGAACAAGTTTTCGAGGGTCTGTGCGTGCCGAAGGTTCACCCTTGAATCTAGCATTACAGGCCCTTTGGTGGCTGTTTTGCAAAGTCATTATGTTTAAAGAGATTTTCTTTAATTCTTGACTGTAGTGCCCAGTGGGTGGGTCTCCCCTTTTCTCTGGAATCCCCATGTTCTCGAGATTTGCTATCGGTCATTGAGTACTTTGGTGAGTCTCTTTTGTTTATTTGCTGGTTTTTACAGTGCTAGCGATGGAACTCTGAGCCTCGTGCATGCTAGGCAAGCGCTCTGCCATTGAGCTCGCTCGAGTCCTGGCCAGCCCTTCTGTCAGACTGTCAGCTGTCAGCATTATTCCCTTCCAATCTGGTTCGTTGGACAGTGTGTCTTCTTCATGGCTGCCTCTTGGCTTCTGTGCGTTTTTGTTCCTGTGACACCAAAACTTACACCCTTAATTTACACCATGCTCTAAGTATTACAGCATCTTCTTCTTTTTTTTTTTGTGGTACTGGGGATCGTACAGCATCTTCTTCCTTCCAGTGGTTGTCATGTCTTTTCTCCTTGGCAAACAAAACCCTCCCCCTTAAACACAAATAAAATAATATTCACGGTAGAAAATTTGGAAAGTAATAAAACTGGAGGAAGAAGGTCCAAGTCACTGCTGAGTCGACTAGTCAGTGATGTTCAGTGTTAACATATTAACAAAACTCCTTCCAATTTTCTTCTGTGTAATGTCAAGACACATGCATTAAAGTTGTATCTAATTCTTTCGGTTGTCAGAAATAGGCCTGTTCACACCCATTTTGGATTGACTGTTGCCTTGGCATCTGATGCTATTTTTTCTTAGCCTTTGGTGTCTTTTTAGTTTAACAGCAGAACTTGACCTATTTTTTTTTTTTTTTTTAAGATTAGCTTGTTATTGGAATGTATGGCATGCTGGCCTGGGTCTTGTTTCCCTTCAGATGGTTCTGCTATTCTCTGTAAGGATTTCACTGAAAGATGGCCCCTCTTTGGGTTACTCACTGAACTAAATTCCCAGAGGTCATTACCTTTTGTAATTTTACAAATGAAAAAGCTGCAGCGAGAGAGAATAAAGGGCTTGGGTGTGTGATATCAGTGAGAGCTGGCAGTGTGTGCAAACCCCCGCCTCCCGCCTCTCCTTAGACTAAGTGGCCAACACGACTGGTGGCCTGGAGCTCTGAGGCTGAGGTGTGTGAGGGGAAGGAGAAGAACACATTGCTCCTCTGGTCCGTTTTCTCCAATTACTCTGCTTCACACACTCATCAGTGCGGCTGTCTCAAAGTACGGCTTCCTGGGCCACACCCTCAGACCTTCAGAGTCAGGGGCTGGGCTTGGGACTGAGGGGCTGGGCTTGGGACTGAGCTTTTTGAACAAGCCCTGGCAGTGGCTTGTGGGGCTGGTAGCTTCTTGACCGTGATCTAAGAAATGCTGTAACAGGCCAGGAGCAGCGGTATCTGATCAGGTACACTCCACACAGACTTTTCTGGAGTGGCTCAGGCACGCTTGCCATCGTGAGGACAGCAGGTGGCCCTCCACAGGTGCCTTTGTGCAAGCCAGAAGGGGCCCCTGCACTGGCAGTAGGCGGAGGAGTGCAGTGCTGGGAGGACCTTAGCCCTTTCCTGCTGGAGGGCCAAACATCTTGTGGCAGGTGCGATCTACATAACTGCGCGTGGGGACCTTTACCCTGTCTCCACTGGTCACAATGTCCCTTTCCTAACACAGGTTCTTTAGTTTTAAATTGGAGCTGAGTGTTAGAGCCACTGAAAATCCCTTGAGTTGGGGCTTAGTTCTGGAAGCTTACAAGACAGCTCCTTTCTATATTCAGAACTACACCATAAGACTTCAAGATACCCCTCAGGATATCTCTAGGGTTTGAGAGAGAGGAAAAGTCCAAATAAAGGAGTGAGAGGCAAGGAAACCATTTCAGATGGGATGGCCCCAGGCAATTTGCAGGCTGCTGAGTTCTCTGGTTGGTCTGCTAGACCTTCTGACTGGCCGTCCCGGGGGCCCACAGATGGCCCTTACCTTCTGTTTTGATCCTCAGGGCTGTCCTGACCAGGGCAAACAGGGTGGCATTGAACATGACTGTCCCGTCGCTGTTCAGCGGCATGTTCATGGAGACGAGGCGCTGGAGAGGCAGGAAGCAAAGCCAGTGATTAGGGCAGATGGTACCGAACTGCCAAGGCAGGGTGCTGAGAGGGCACCTGGCAGCCTGCATGGGTGCTGCTGGGAGGGAGGCATGAGTCACTGTGATGTATTCAAAACCACAGGAAAATCTGGGCTTTGCTTAATGATTCTCACCCTTTCCCACGGGGGAAGAGATGAATTTTGTCCTCCTTAGACGTGCTCTCTACTGGCTGCAAAGACTCTGCATGCCAGGCATTTGCTGGGTTCCACCCACCAGATGAAATCCATCCAGATCCCAGAGGAGGGATGCAGTGGGAGGTTTGCTTGCGGGGGCGCAGCACACCTTTTATGTGCACTCTGGATCAAGCCAGATGAGAGCTTCTCTTCTGTCTCACTCTTATAATGTGCTTCCATGGTGCCATCAGCACACACTGGGGTCACCAAGGGAAAGGGTAGCCTCATGGAGTCCACACTAGGGTCTGGATGCCATTCCTCAATTCCTGGGGGTCCTCCTCTAGCCTTTATGCCAAGAAGGGCCGCACTTCTCCTGAGTCACGGGGTCTTGTGGGTCTCACGGACAGTGAGAACTGGCAAGCTTACAGCTAGCCCTCAGTCCCCTGGCCCGGCTGGAGGTCAGCCCTCTGGACCACACTCCTCCCCAGCCTCATTTCTTATTGTGCTTTTAGCTTACATTTGGTTTAAGCTTGTTAAAGTTTGGAGGTGAAAGGTCCCCCGAGGTGTACGTGGTAAAGGTTTGGTCTCCCGACTGTGGCACTGCTGGGAGGTGGTGGAAGTGTTAGGCGGTGGTGCCTCATGAGAGGAAGGTCACTGGGGGTGACCCTTGAAGGGGAGAGCGGGAATCCAGCCCTTCCTGTTTTCTCTTTGCTTCCTGGCTACCACGAGGTGAACAGGCTTCTTCTGCCTCGTATTCCTACGTGGTGTGCTGTGCTGCCACAGGCCTAAATGCATGGGGCCAAGAGACCGTGGACCTCTGGAACCATAAGCTGAAATAACTCTTTCTTCCTTGTAAGTGAATGCTCTTGGGTATTTCGTCACAGAAATGGAGAGCTAATTCCCCTATTTTCTGTGTCCTTCGAGGTCTCCTACATTTTTTGGGGGACGAAATAAGGTGGAGCTAAAAATAAGAAAAACCAGAGTAAAGCAGAGCACACAGAAAAGATTCTATTGTCCCTCAAATTCTCACGGTCCACGAATGGGCTGCACGCAGAGCCGAATCTCTCCTTTCCTTAAACAGCTCTCTGGCCTCACTCCCTCCAGCTCTTTCCAGGACCTGCAAGAGTGTGGGAGCCACGCTCCTCAGGAACCATCGACAACAGGGCTGAGCACAGACAGGCTTCGGGGGTGCTGGGCTCGCAGGTCAGGGGCCACCCTCAGGGTCACAGAGGAGTTGTGTTCAACAGAACCTAGCGTACTTGCCTTAACCTGTGTAGGGTCATAGACTCATTAAGGAATCTCATGAAAGGGAAAGATCCTCTCCTTGGTGTTTAGTGATTTGCAAAATCACAATAGGGCTTCCGTGATGCTTGAAACCAAGGAGTGGCCTCTCTAATGGCCCCCTGGTTCCAGAGCCTCCACCCAGGCTAGGAAGCCTGCTGCGATGGTGCAGCCTGGTGGGCTGAACAGATGCTTTATTCAGACGGCACGCGGCTCAGTGGGACAGGAGACATTCAGCCCGCTGTTCCCTTGCGGAGTCTGAGAGCCTAATCCAGGAGGATCCTTACAGTGTAATCTGGCACAAGATCATTTCTGGAGGTGCATAAAATGTTTTCTTTACTCCCTGAGCGGATCCCAGGCCTGACCAAGGTCACAAGACAAGAGCACATCCTGCCTCCCACGAACCCAGGTCATCTCTTACTTTGCAGGCCACGCGGTGAGGACACAGCTTCCCAAAACCCAGAGGAGGCTGGATCCGTCGGAGGAGGGTGACCACATCCAGGTGTTTGATTCGACCCCTAGAGAGGGAAAGGAGAGGAGGGAATGGCGGTCAGAGCTCTGTGTCACTGGCAGCAGCAGGACTCAGGGGTCTGCGAGGAGGGGCTGCTTGTTTAGGGGACCCGACATGGTCCAGCCCTGCTGGTCGAACTGGCGCAGGCTGCAGCATTGTGCGGCAAAACGTCAAAGCCAAGACACACACATACTCTCTCTCTCTCTCTCTCTCTCTCTCTCTCTCTCTCTCTCTCTCTCTCTCCCACTGAGCTTCTAATGAATGATTTTCGGTCAGTGCAGTGTTCAAGTTGGAAGGGGTTTCAGTAGTACAGTTAAATTCTCAGTCTGTACTTGCTGCTTTGACCAACTAAGCATCTGACCAAAAGGCCAGGAGCATCAGTCAGAGGTGATAGATACCTGAGGTACCTTCAGACCTGAGTTCTGGAGTGGAGTGGAGGTTTTATGGCCCTAATAGGCTTCTGTACTTTCTTATTATTTATTCCTGACCCTAGCTTCTCCCGTACTTCCGCTGAACTGATACGTTGCTGCTTAGTCAAAGGTCCCTGGGCACCTCTCGCTTGCCTTGTCTGTTCACCCTGGAGTCTGGTGCATGTGGTTCAGTGTTTCTGGCCGCCCTCCCACGCTGACCTATCCTGGACCTCTTCTACAGGCATGGTCACCCCTCCGCCCCCCCCACCCCCCAGCTGGGAGCATCAGAATTCTCTGTGGGACTTACTTGGCTTCAGGGTCATATTCTGCCCAGATTCGTTTAAATTCATCTAGGTGATGGGGACCAAGGATTGACCAGTCTCTTGTCAGGTAGTCGAAGTTGTCCATGATGACAGCTACAAAGAGGTTGATGATCTGCAGGGAACAGTTCGTGCAATGAAGACTTTTTACGCCCTTGTCACCCGAGCCCTCCTGGCCTGCGAGGGTCCAGGCACAGCAGAGGCCAGCATTGCTAAGTACTAGCAACATGCTGGCATTTAGCACAGAGCCCCTAAAACCTGGGTCTCTTGGGTGTGAACTTGGCACTGCTCCCCTGAACGTCCTGTGAGTTGAACTCCATGTGTGGGCCACGCAGCTTCCCCTAACTGGGGAGGGCTGTTAAGGGCAGAGGGTGGTTTTATCTGTCACTTTTCCCCACTAGGCTTTCACACATTGCCCCGGGGACACACCGCCGTGACCAGAGCCAAGAACGGGCAGGAAAGAGGATGGCTGGGCTGGCTCTGGCTGAGGGCGGCCGGACCCTGAGCTGCAGACACCAGGGGCTTGGGCTGCCCTGAAACTGCACACTCCCGCCCTGTGCCACTGCGCCCCACTGCCACTTACCAGGAAGGCACACAGCATGTAGAAGCTGATGAAGTAGAAGACGGCGAAGCTGCTGCCACAGGGCGTCTCTCCTTCCGTGCTATTACTGGGCTCCGACCCGGGGGCGCACTTCTTGCCTGGCATGCAGGCCAGCATGATGTCCTGCCAGGCCTCCCCTGTGGCACACCTGGAGCAGAGACGAGAGACCCCCGCACCCGTGCAGCCAGCCTCACCTGTGTTCAAGCCCCCTGGGCATTCTTCCTCGAAAAGAATTACTAAATGAATTTGGTATCTGTCACCCTCCGAATGCTCAGCTGCGTTCACTGAATGTGCAAATGCGTGGTGTTACTTTGCTGTAGAACTGTAAAGCAACAGTAATAAATCGGATCCTGCTCACAAATTTGCTCCAGTTTTTCTTTGAACTGCGGTACAGGAGTATGCGCTATGAATATGCCAGTAGAATCATTCGCCCTCTTGTGGAGAGACATTTAGGTTTTTCAATTTTTTTTCTGTTCTTAGGATTAACACCGCAGTAAGCCCGCAGCCTCATCGTGGGTATCGGATTGGAAGTGGAGTTGCCAGGTGCAGGGCCAGGCTGTGTGTCTTCAGTGGTTATGCTCCGCATGCCTGTCCCTCCCAGCCTGCTGTCGTGGTGGTGGGAAGGAGTTTGTCACTTCACAGACTCCACTACTGGTTCTGGAGAGTCTTCATGAACATTGCTCAACTGATGGGTGTGAAGTGACATTTCACTGCCGTTTTGGTTTGGTTTGGTTCATTTATTATTTATTTATTCATCACTTTGAGACAGGGTCTCGCTATGCGGTTCAGGCTGGCCTTGAGCTCACTTTGTAGCCCAGGCTGGTCTCGAACTCGCAACGATCCTCCCTCCTCAGCCTCCCGAGTGCTGGGGTTACAGGCGTGCGCCCCCGCGCCCGGATTGCCTGCTAGTTTGAAATGTCTCTTCTGATATCAACTATGTTTCCACAGATATGTACGTCTTGTCTTAGACTATTTATTCTGCTCTGTGGGTTTGTTTGCCCGTCTTGGTACCAATGTGCCACACTGTCCTGGTTACTGTAGTTCACAGTGGTCTTGCTCTCTCACAGAGAGTGGGTTCTGGCATTGTTCTTCAATGTTTGTCTTCATTATCATTTTCTTTTTTTATTCACAGGCATGTTAGAATCAGCCTGTGAAGTACTATGAATAAACCCATTGAGAGTGCTACTGTCATTGCATTAAAATATACATTAACTCAAGGAATCTTGACATGTTTATGATAAAATCTTCCAGCTGTGAACACGGTCCATCTATCCATTTATTTAGGTGTACTCAGTGTCTTCAATAAAAATGTATAACTTTCCTACAGACACCTTTTATTGCATTATTTAATGGTATTTTCTTTATCTTGTTGTATATTTAAAATGGTACGATTTGCTAGACTAAGTGGTATGTGCCTGTAGTCCCAGCTACTTGGGAGGCTGAGGCAGGAGGACTGATTGAATCCAGGAATTTGGATTTAGCCTTGGTAATATACCAAGACTCCATCTCAAATTTGAAAAGGGTATAGCTTAAAGTTATACCAATTTGCTACAATGTAAAAGAACTGATATTATGTACAGATTTGCTGAACTTTCTTAGTTTTAACAATGCATCTGTAGTTTCTTCTATTTTACACAGGCAACCAATATTTTGGCTTCTTCTTTTTTTTTTTTTTGATTCTGCTCAGACTCTTACTCTTTCAGTTATTTTTCTTATTACATTGGATAAAACTTGCAACATAGTGTTGACTGGAAAAAGTGGTAAGAGCCTGTCCATTACATCAGTTAGTTACTACCAGCGCAAGGGTCACTTTTTCTCCCTGCTCACTGACCTGATTTATTGCTGCATGCATTTTAGTTGGCTTGCTTGAATCTCCTACTTGTGCTAACCTGTTGTCTTCACACAGTGACAGTTATGTCTGCACATTTTCATTTTGTAACTTCCTGCTTTTTCTTTCTCTTTTCCTTATTGGTATTAGCTTTATGTTTATCTTCTGGGATAAGCAGGGAACTTTCCCACCACTTTCTGTTACTTATAAGTTTTCAGAACATATAAGTGACTGATTCTTTGATGGTTTGGTGGGCCTCACAAAAAAAAATGTTAAATCTTGGGCCTGTTTTTGGTTGGTTGTTTTGAGATGGGGGTCTCACTAGGTAGCCCAGGCTGGCCTCAAACTTGCAGCATTCCTCCTGCCTCAGCCTCCAGAGTGCTGGGATGACAGATGTGAGCCACCAGGCCCGGTGGGCCTTTTTGAAGGTTAATGTTTTGATAAGCTGTTCAATTTCTATTGTAGGTAATGCTATTCATTTATTTAGAGCATTTTCAATTTTACAGCGGCTCCAGACACATCTTACTGAAGGTTGTTTTTCCTGAGTGAATTTGAAATAAATGGCTGTGCCTTTTTTTTTTTTTTATTAGTACAGTACCTGTTTGCAGGACATAATGATTACATTTACTGCAGGGAGTTTGTCACATTACACAACACGACTTAATCCTTTTTTGTCCCTTTCCCCCCAGCCCCTCCCTGCCTCTTCCAACTCTCGTTTCTCTTGCCAATTGAAAAAACTCTATTTCCATTTTTCTCTTGGAATCTTTTTTTTTTTTTTTTTTAAATTTTTTTTTTTTTTACTGGGGTTTTTTTCAATGTATGTGGTGCTGGGGATTGAACTCAAGGCCTTGTGCATGCAAGGCAAGAGCCCTACCACTGAGCCACATCCCCATCCCTCTTGGAATCTCTTTTTAAAACCCTTTCCCCCTGCCTTTCCCATCTCTTGTTCCTTTCCCCATTTGAAAAAAAAACTCCCTGATTCCTATTATCTACCCTTTATTCTGCTTTTAAGTTTATTTAATATTTTATTTTACTGTTGAGATAGGGGCTCACTATGCAGTTCACGCTGGCCTTGAACTTGCTGTAACCCAGGCTGGCTTCAAACTTGCCGCGATCCTCTTGCCTCAGCCTCGTGGTCCCTGGGATTCCAGGCATGCGCCACCATGCCCGGCAATTCAGCTTTTTATTTATAATTTGGGTTTTTCATAGAAGAGAAACCATGTGATATTTAAAGTGTGTGAGTCTGCTTTATTCCATGTAACATCATGATCTTGAGGTGTGGAATCTGTGGCAGTCCAGAAAAACATTTTACATCTAATGAGAATGTAAACAAGTATTTGTGCCTGTGAAAGTTTTATTTTTAATTGTAACCCACTTGTTTAGGTTTTTTTTAATCATTTGTTTTTATTGCTTCTAAGTGGCCCGGGGTTCGTGTTGGCAGGTTTGTGCATGCGCAGGACGTCCTCGCGCCATTTGCTTTCTCCATAACTCCTTTGTGCTCCTTCCTTCCAGTTTCATAGTTCTTTTCTTTTTTTGGCATGGGGAATCGAACTCAGGACCTTGTGCTTGCCGGGTCGGCACTGTGCCACTGAGCTATCTCCCCGGCCCCAGTTTCACAGTTCTTTGGGAAGTTCAATGTGTGTAATACATTTTGCTCATATCTGTCCCCACTAGTACTTCTGTTACACCCCTCCCCTCCTTCGTATCCTCTTCCTCTTGTCTGATAATAGTTTCCCTTCTACTTTCTTGTCCCCTTCTCTAGATTCACACTATTTTTGTCTTTCTGAGTCTGGCTTATCTTCCTCAACACAATCATCTCCAGATGCAACCATTTGCTTGCAAATGACAGAATTTCATTCTTTCTTATGGCTGGATAATACCTCCTTGTGTGTATATATCCCATAAGTGGGTGTTGCTGTTCCCCAAATTTGCATTTTTTTCATTTATCAATACCTGTTTAGCTCATGAGTGCTAACATTTTTTCTTCTTAATACGGTTTTTGTAATTCACATTTTCCTGTGTAAAAATATCAACTTCACTTAGATTTTCAAATATATTGACATAAATGGCTCATAATTATCTCTTTTGTTTAAAAAGTTTTTTTCTTGTTTATGGTTTGATCTTATTACTCTCAGGAAATCTTACTTTTGGCTGGACTCAGAGGTAGATGGTCTCCCTCTCTTGGCAATCTGTTCACGACATTTTCCCTTGGTCTCCTTCAGTCCCTGGCCCAAAGTGGAATATGTCTTGGGCTCTGGCTTATTCGTCTCAGCGTGCTGCTTCTTCAGGGCCATGCTGCAGCGTCTGTGCATCAGGACATACGAGTACCAAGATGCTGAATCTCGGGCAGCTTGGCACTGGGCTTCTTCCACTTTTTGTTCAGGGCTTTGCTATAGTTTGAATCTGGAGTTTGCTTCAAAGGCCCATGTATTGAAGGCTCAGTGATGCACCAGGGGTGATGAGAGCTTTAGGAGGTCGGGCCTTAATGGCAGGGAGTCAGGTCATTGGAAGTGTGCTCATGAGTGGGATATTGGTATCCAGATCCTTCCTTGCTTTTTTTCTTCTCAACTGCCGTGACATGAGCAGTTAGCTTCTTCATGTGCTATTGCCGTGAAGCAACAGAGCCAAGCACCCATGGACTGAAGCCTTTTAAAACCATGAGCCCAAATGTTTCTTCTTTATAAATTGATTTTCTCAGGCATATTGTCACAGTCATAGAAACCTAATAAACACAGGCTTTCTCACAACATACTCGGGGATCCTGTTCTTTAGGATGATGGGAAAGGTTTTGGATCCTGCTAGCTCTTTGGGGGTCCAGGTAATGAGACATAGTAGCATCAGTCAATTGAGGAACATCCTTCTCCCTGTTTTTCACAGTAACCAGAGAGGGGACATTGAGATCCACAGTGTGACTCCAAGCAGAGTGGTACCTGCTTTTCTCCAGTTCTCACTGGCCTGTAACAGGAGTGCACACAACCACCCTTCACAGGGAAAGCTTGTTTATCCTTCCAGCCAGAACTCAGATCACACAACCCTTCATCCTTTATCCAGACAGCTGGCAACTCATGTGGCCATATGCTTCTCATAAAAGGTACACAGTTTCTGTTAATTTTCTACTTCAATGAATATCTGGTGGCCAGTAGCTGGCAGGGTGTTCAGCTTCACCTTGAAGTGGCAGATCACCTCCCAGATGCCACAAGGAAAGAGACATAAAGTTCTCTTAGGCTTAGAAAAGTCATTTTCACACCCATAATTATGTTGGCTTTGGTAAAACTGCTATTTCTGTGTTTTAAAAGTTGGATTTGATAAAAGTTTATTTATTTATTGGTCTTTTCAAAGAATCAGCTGTAGGGCTTATTGGTAGAATTTATGATTTTGTTTTATATTTTATTAATCTCTTTTTGTTTTTATGAATGCAGTTTTTCATACTTTGGGGCTATTTTGTTATTCTTATGCCATCTACAGCTTATTTTATATATATATATATATGGGAGTATATACTATGAATGCTTAAATTTTAAAGAAAATTATTGCAGTAAAGGCTTATGGGCATTAATCCCTCTTTCTTTGAGTACACTTATCCCGTGGTTTGTGCCATTTTCTGAAGCAGTTCTGGAAGTACTCTGTCGTGAGGATCTTTATGAGGTATGATCAAAACTGTGGTGACTATTCCTGCCCAGTGTCATCCGCCAGAAAGACAGGCTTGTAAAAACAGTCCTCGTCTACTTATTCACTGAATTTGGCACCATGGGTCTTCCCTGAAGTTGAAATGACTATGACATGATTATAACATATTTTGAATCGGCTCAGGACACAACAGCATGATTAATGGTACTCCTGAAAGAGGCCTTCTGGAGCGAGCTCAGCAAGTGTCAAGAGTGAGGAGATAAATGCGCTCGAAGTGAGAGGGGCTATTTTCAGTGGGGTTAATGGCAACATGCCTTTTACTATAATGCATTAAAAAATTTAAACATCATATTTTTCTATCTCATCCGAGATCATATAGATATAAAATACAGTACTGGGAATCGAACACAGGAAACATTGACCTACATCTCCAGCTTTTTTTCTTTTCTTTTCTTCTTCTTCTTTTTTTTTTTTTGACAGAGTCTTGCTAAGTCGCCCAGGCTGGGCATGAAATAGTGATCCTTCCTCAGTCTCAAAGTATCTGGGGTTCCGCTCCTGCCAATATAATCCCCTAAAAGAATAAATGAACTTTGGTGTTGATGTCTCGCCTTGTGTGTGTAAGATGCAATGCTCTTTCATTTCTATTTTTTAAAAAATTTTTTATTTTTTTGCGGTACTGGGGATCGAACTCAGGACCCTGCGCTTGCTAGACAAGCGCTTATTCCACTGAGCTATATCCCCAGCCCCTCTTTTATTTCTAAGTAGTTGTCATTTCAACTCTGGAGTTACTTAGAAGAGTGACTTGCACATTTTAAATAGACGGAGTTTGGTTTTTGCGGTTAATTTCTAACTTTGGGATATGTAAGTCAGAGAAGTTTCAGAACTTGTTAGTCATCTTTGTGATTTAAATTATGGCTTATTTTGGTGAATGTTTTGGGGTGCTTAACAAGAATTTGCCCTTTTGCTATTTCTGAGTACAAATATAGTGTATTATGTCTGTTAACTTTACAATTTAGATGTTCTTTACCCTTTTTTCTATTTTGATATATTTAATCCATCACTTTCTATGAGCTGCATGCCGTCTCCCACTGCATGTGTGTATTTTCTCCTTATAGTTCTGTTAGGGTTTATAAGATACATTGAAAACAATACTGTTAGGTTCATGCATTTTTATGACTGTTACGTATTCTTGGCAGGTTACTATTTCTCAATACTAAAGTACCCTTTTTGCCTTACTTGATGCATTTCCCCTGGGATTCTACTTCTTCTGCTACATCTACTTATATGCATTGTCTGATATTCCTTTCCATCCCTGTATATTTTCCTTCTCCTTATGTCATTTGGTTTATGATCTCCATTACGAATAGGCTAGGGTTACAATTCTTAAAGCCAGCATTATAGTATTAACTTTTTAATGGAGAAATTTAACTCATTTAATTTCCTAGTGATTATTAATATGTATGTTATGCACTAATATTATTTTGTGGTCTTAATTTTCCACATTTATTATACAATTTATTTTAACTTTTGCTTTGGTATCAGGAATCAACTTTAGGACCTTGTACTTGTCAGGCAGGCACTGTGCCTGAGGCTATTATTTCTGGCCCTACTTTTTGTTTGAGACAAGGTCTCCCTCTGAAGTATGGGCTGACCCTGAACTCACTGTAGAGTTCAGGGTGGCCTTGGACTCACGGCAATCCTTCTGCCTCAGCCTCCTGAATTGT
This sequence comes from Dinomys branickii, assembly GCA_004027595.1. Taxonomy (NCBI): domain Eukaryota; kingdom Metazoa; phylum Chordata; class Mammalia; order Rodentia; family Dinomyidae; genus Dinomys; species Dinomys branickii. Next base: position 86,063 of record PVLD010003811.1, on the reverse strand, counting down.
GGGATTACAGGTGTGAGCCACCATGTCCTGAAATTTATTTTAACTTCTGCCTTCCTTCTTTCTGATAAATTAATGTTTTCTTTGCCCACATTCTTCTTCTAGTACACATTCGATTTCTGTTTTTCTAGTTGTTAGTCTTTAAATATTTAACACATGTATTTACACACAAGTTTTGGTTAGTTATATAGAATTATACAGTGTTCATTTCTTCTCCCCAGACAAGAAAATAATCTTAACATAGTGTCATGTATCTTATTGTTTTACTGCCTCACTTTTTAACCTTGTTTAAGTAACATGGGATTTTATTTCCAGATTGTTATTAAGATTTTGGATATTTGTCTTTATAGGCTAGAAACTATATATTTTCTTATAAGTGTTTATGGGTTTTACTCCAAAAGATGCAAGAGGGTTCATTTTCTGGGGATGCCTCTTCTAAAATCACCCTAGAATTTGTTTTCTAAATGAGTCTTATTTTAGGAGAACCAGGGTACTAAATTTCTTGGCAGTTTTCCTGTTCCACTGGTCAGTGTGCCCATTTTTATGTCACTACCATGCTGTCTTAACCACTGTGGCTTTGTAATGGATTTTGAAGTCAGTAGAGTAACACCTCCAGGTTTATTCTTTTTTTTTATTCTACATTTCTTTGGTTAACTAGCATGTTTTATTGTCTCATACACTTTTTAGGATTTTGTTTCGATTTATGTGAAGAATGACAGTGGAATTTTGGTAAAGACTGTAGATTTCAGATTTGTGGATTACATGGGGTAGTAGGGAAATTTTAATTATATTAATTCTTCTAGCCCATGCACATAGAGTACTTTTCCATCAATTTGTCTCATCAAGTGTTTCTTTCATGAATGCTTTATAGTGTGCAGTATACAGACTTTTCACCTTCTTTGGTTAACATTGATTTTTATGTGCTATTGTGGATGGGATTGAGTCCTCAATTTCTCTTACAGCATTGGTAGAGTAAGAAGGTGCTACTCATTTTGCAAACTGAAGCTTTCCTGACTACGTTTGGAGGGTTCTCTAGGATTATCTATATATAAGATCATATAATCAGCAAACAGACAATTTCACTTCTTCCTTTCTCACGTGGGCATTTTCATTTGTGTGATGGCTCTGGCCGGAAATTTCAGCAGCATGTTGAGTCCCTAGGGTAAGAGTGGGTGTCCATCTTGTTTCTGCTCTCAGAGGAAAAGGCTTCAACTTTTACCAAGCAGTGTGAGGTTTGCCTTGGGCTTTATATATATGGTCTTTATAGTGTTGAGGTACCTGATTTCAATGCATAGTTTCTTGGACATTTTATCCTGAAAGGCCGTTGAACTTTGTTAAAAGCTTTTCTGGCATCTGTTGAGATAATCAGGTGGTTTTTGTCTATGATTCTGTAACGTGCTATGTCACATTTACTGATTTGCATGGTTTGAACAGTCTTTGCACTCCAGGTTTAAATCCCACTTGGTCATGGTGAATGATGTTTTTAATGTTTGGTTGGATTTAATTTGCTGGCATTTTGCTTAGGACTTCTGCATCTGTGTTCTTTAGGGATATTGGTCTATAGTTTTCATTTCCTGTGGAGTCTTTGGCTTTGGTGTCAGGATAGTGCTGGCCTGGAAAGAGCAGTTTAAAAATATCCCCCCTTTTACTTGTTTATCCACTTTGGAAGCTTTTAGGGGTTTTTCTTTATGCTGCGTATTCTTAAATGTCTTCATAATGTGTACAGGTAAGAATATTTTTTGATTAACCTATTTGGCACTTAGTAGGACATTTCCACCTGAAGAGTCTTGTGTTCATTTGACATTTTATTTGACAATTCCTTTTTTCATTTTATCCATTCTTCCTGTTCTTTTCTTCTGGAATTTCTATTACCCAGGTAGAAATTTTCTGACTCTGCCCTTCACATCTTAACTTTTATGTCGTATTTTCTATCTCTTTGTCCTTTGGTTACACAATGAAAGAATCCCCCAGTTGACCTTTTAGCTCATTAATTCATTCTTAAGTCGTGTCTATTTTGCTATTCATCCCCATCTGCTTTTTTAAAAAAATATTTCAACCACGGTATTTTTCTTTCTCCAAGTAAACTTTGCTCTTTTTTTTTTCTTTCTTTTTCTTTCACTATGCAGTTCAGGCTGGCCTTGAACTCACTTTGTAGCCCAGGTTGGCCTCATACTCGCAATGGTCCTCCTGCCTCAGCCTCCTGAGTACTGGGTTTACAGGCGTGCGCCACCACGCCTGGCCTAACTTTGCCGTTTTTTGAATGATGGCTGTTGCTGCTGTTGATTCTACATCTAACTTAACAGATGTTATGTTCTCTAGTCTCTCTAAAGATACGAATTATTTTTATTTTCAAATCTCTTGGCTCTGTTCTTTATCGTCCCCATGTGCCTCTCTTTCTTGATGTTGGTTTCCTCCCAATACTTTGGGATTGTTCTTGAGGCTTTTTTCTGTGACTGAGCCCAGTTTACATTTCTTTGGATAAAGTCCTCATCCCGGGAGCCTCCTGGGAGACCATGGAAGAGAAGCCAGGTAGATGAGGCAGGTGACTTCCCTTTGAAGGTAGGAGGGAGCCTGCTGCGCCTCTCAGACCCCACAGTACCAAAGGAGTGTGACTGTAAGGTGCTGTGGTTTCCAGCTTGTAAGCATCAACACTTTCCAAATGCAAGTTTCTGCCGAACCAGGGGACCCAGGCCTCCCCTGTGCCTTGTACCTGCACTGGCAGAAGCCCCGTCCCTCTCTGCCTGTATTCAGGGCCGCACTCTGTCCAGAGAGGAGCCTTGCTTTGTGATTTCAATCTCATCTGCTTCCTTACATTCAGGAATTTCCCAGCATTCCTAGCTCACCTACAGTACTCTTGCTGGTTTGCTTTAACCCCAGAGCTGTTACGTGTTTATTGTTTTGGAAGTTTCTTTCATCATCAAGGCTTTTAGGAAAAGGGAGGAGATAGCTCCACGTGGTCAGTCTGAGATCTGTGTCCAAATTGCACATGTCAACATGGCCCAAGCTGCAAGTGTTGTTAGAAAGTGGTTTACAGTGGCCCTTATGTTCTGATGGTTTAAGATCTCGAAGGGTGCGTCTGTCAGGCTGCTATGTCTAGGGACATAATGTGTTGTGAGCGATGACGACATGAGCTTGGGTGGGGCAAAGGGATAGAGCAAGGTGAAGGTGGGGCTGTCTGACAGAGGGGCCCCGGGCCTCTGCAGAGGAGTCTCAGGAAATAGAAGAGGGCTTGCTGCCGCTCCTAGTGCCATGGCGCACGGACTCTGTGAACTGGGATGGACTTCAAAAACCATCTGCTCCAGGGCTAGGAAGAAGGAATCATTTTCATCTACCAGTCCAGGAAGACATGAGGCCCCAGAGTGCTGGGCTGTGAGAAGCAGAACCGTGAGAGGGAGCCAGAAGCAGATGAGAAAGAGGCTAGGCATGGACCTATGCAGGGCAGTGTGGGAACACCCCTGACCCTGACTGTTCCTCAGCCAGTGGCTTTCCAAGAAGCCTGGAGACCCAAGCCTGGCTTCAGCAAGGGTAAAACTAGGTGTCGGAGGACCTGACCAGCCAACACAGCAGACAGAACACACCTTGGCATGGTGATCAGCACCAGAACTTGTTTCATGAGGACTCTATGGCTTACGCTTACAAACCTTTGCTTTGAGCTTATTCACATCCCAAGCCAGCTGCTTTCCGCATTTGATTTGTTTTCCTAGTACAGGGGATGGCACCTTGGGTCTCTCACATGCTAGGCAAGCACTCTATACTGGGCTGTATCCCAGCCCATTTTCTTTTTTTGGTACCGGGAGTTGAACTCAGGACCTTGTACTGGCCAGGCAGACTATATTCCCGGCCACTGAGCTATATTCCCGGCCCTTCTAGTCCATTTTCAAGTTTTTACTTTGTGATAGGTTCTGGCTAAGTTGCTTAGGCTGGCTGCGAACTCGCACTCCTGCCTCAGCCTCCTGAGTGCTGGCATCACAGGCATGTGCCATCACACCTGACTCTAGCATCTGACTTTCCATAGCTGATGGCTTTGAGTGGTTACCAGCAGTGTCACTGGGTTGCTCATGGAAAGCAACCCAAATAACAAGGACTCAGTCAGCTTCCAGTTAGGGGAGGAAGAACAAGCACCCACTGTCTCCCTTCCTGATCCCCAGAAGCCAGTTCCTCTGCCCCACGAGAGAGAGAGAGAGAGAGAGAGAGAGAGAGAGTGCGCGCACATGCGGTGCCCACCTGAACAGCAGCAGCACGGCTTGGGGAAAGGTCTGAAAGTTGTTGTTCCGGTTGATCTCGGTGGTGTCATTCAAGGCAATCTTCCCAAACACCTGACAGAAGGAAGATGAATTCAGTGACCCATGGAAAGAAAGAGGGTCCCAGCTTCCAGCCACTGTTCAGTGGTCTCTTTAGGGGCTGCAGTTCCATCCACCTAACAGCCTCCTAGTGTGACCTGTCAGGCATTTGCTGCCCCACCCCCACCTTGGATGACAATTCCCCCACTGTTTTAGTGTGAATCTGAAATATGCCCCCATGTCTCAGGCGTTCCGAGGTGGGGCTTGCAGAAGGTGACTGGATCCCGAGGGCTGAGGCTTTACCAGTGGGTCCGTCCACTACAGGAGTCATAGTGCATTGGCACTGTGCGGAGGTGGTGGGACTCAGAGGTGGAGCCCGGTGAAGGCGCTGGGTCATGGGGCCTGGCCTGGGGGGATTACATCTGGTCTGCAGCCCTTTGCCCTCAGGTTCTCTCCATCTTCTTCTGCTTCTTGACTGTGAGCAGATGTCCTCCACCACATTCGTCTGCCGTGGTGTTTCTGCCTCACCAGGCATAAAAACAGTGGGACCAGTAGACCATGGACTGGAACCACTGGAACCTCTGAAATGCTGAGCCAGAATAAACCTTTCCTGCCTGAAGTTGTTCATCGTGGGTATTTTGTCACAGTGACAGAAAGCTGACTGATATACCAATTGTAGACACATGTGAGGAGGAATGTGTCCATCACCCTCAGGAAGGGTCCTCAAGCCCAGGGGGTTGGGGGTGAGAGCAGTGGTTGCCAAGGCCATGGTTTCCCTTCTAGGCAGGGACAGTGGGCCTTTCTCTCTCTCTTCATTTCTTTCTTTTTTCTCCTTCCTTCCTTCCTTCCTTCCTTCCTTTCTTTCTTTCTTTCTTTCTTTCTTTCTTTCTTTCTTTCTTTCTTTCTTTCTTTCTTTCTTTCTTTCTTTCTCTTCCTTCCTTCCTTCCTTCCTTCCTTCCTTCCTTCCTTCCTTCCTTCCTTCCCTTCTCTCTTTTTCTTTCTTTCTCTCTTTCATCTTTCTGTCACTTCAGCTCTGTGTGTACAAGCACTCTTTCTAAGTTCAAGTTCTGGGATTTTGGAGTGGAGTGGGACAAGTGACCAAGGCTTGGCCAAGCTGAACCCATCCGTAAGGTCAGAAGCCTCGTCTTTTCCCCCTGGTCCTTTAAAACCACGCTTGTCCTGGAAACTGCTTCCTGATATTGGGTGTCAGGGGACCTCTTTAATCATGGTAGGTTTTGGCCTTTGAACCTCTGGGTCCTTCTGCAGTGAGCAGGCAACTCCACTCTAGGAGATGCTGGGAAGAAACTCCTGTGCTGTGCTGGGGTCAGATGCTGCCAACCTGAGCTCAGCTGGAGAACTGAAGAGGTTGAAGTCTGGTTTCTAGAAGGCGCCCGCGGCACCTGTGACGATGGGTCCCAGAGCACTGCTGCACACATGCTGGGGCAGAGCACCCTCCCTCCACCCGCCCTTCTCCTCCCAGTCACTCGCTCCTTCTGATGACACTGGCTTTTGGTGATTCTCAGGCCCAACAACTGTGGACAAAGCAAGGGATGCCAGGCGGACATGGCCTTCCTGCTGTCTCAGAGTAGGACCGCACTTTCCTGAGGCCCATCGCCTCATTCTGGAGTGTTCTTTCTCCCTCCACCAGCTGCAGAAGCCAGGCCTAGGACCATGGGGAAGGAGAGAAGTTCTCCGAGCCTTATCTCCTGCCCGCTGATGGCCATTTACCCAGTTGCCAATAGGACATGCATTTGTGAACGTTCCTGTGATCCTGAGGGATGGTCAGGAGCAAGAGCAAGAAGAGAGAGCAGAGTGGCAGGGAATGTTAGGGAGCTGGGGAGAGACAATAGGACTGAGGGTGTGTGTGTGTGTGTGTGTGTGTGCGCGCGCGCGCGCGCGCGTGTATTTGCGTGTGCGCGTGCGCGTCTCCTCCTACCTGCATACCAATCACGGCGTAGATGAAGAACAGCATCACTATGAGAAGGGCCACATAGGGCAAGGCCTAGGAGGGAGCACAGAGGACATCATGAGGCCCAGAGGGGCAGGTTGGCCACGTCCTTTTCAAGACAGCAACGTGTCCATGGCTCTGCAGCCGTCAGCTGCTGTCTGGCCTTGGGTGGGTGGGGCATTTCCAAGAGCTCCACAGCAATACAGACTGCCTGGGGAAAGCCTGAGAAACGGGCGCTGGTCTCTTATTTTAGCTTTTTATTTATTTTTGCAGGGCTGAGGATGGAACTCAGGCCTTGAACTTGCTAGGCAAGCGCACTGCCTCTGAGCTTCAGCCAGTGATTTTTAAAAGTGGGCTGCAGATGAATGGATCAAGTGAGCTACTACTTTAGTATGAAAAATCAAGAGGGAGCAGAACCTCCTCCTCTGAGGCACCTGTCTGCACAGGAGTGTCCTGGAGGACACATGCTGCGTTGCTCAGAGTCACCCGGGGAGGAGAGGGGCAGAGGCAGTCATACTCTTTCCCGAATGACTTACCTTTGTTCCACTGGCTGAATGGAGAAGGTAGTACTGGTGTCACAGAAACATTTAATAAGGAGAAACGTACAAGGTGATGGGTTCAAAGTCTGTCCTCCCGCTTTCTAGCTGTGGGAGTTTGGGCATATTCCATAACCTCTCTAACGTGGGAGCAGTAATAATGACCCCTCGGGGTTTGCTGGTGTTTAAATGGTTTAAGGTTTTTAAAGTGCTGAATGCAATAGCTCGTGTATAGCTCCATGCATTTTATTCACTCACATATTATGTTTAGCTGCTGAGATGACTTAGTTTTTCAGGGCCACGGCCTAGGGAGCTGGGCCTGGTTGCCCTCAGGAGATGTGTCACTGGAAGTACCATGTGCCACCAGATGGCACTGTAAGACTGTGTGATCATCTGCTGGTGCCACACTCAAGCCTCCAGTCACCCTGGTTTTTGCCTCTGGGGCTCAGCAGGGTTGAGTAGGGATCCCCAGCCCATCGGAAAGTGGGGAGTCAGCCTGGCCTGGTCGGAGGAGCATGGGACTGAGGATGCAGCCTCACTGCTGGGCTCTGGCTCTGGTTGGAGGCTGTCCTTTTGGGAGGATTTCCACACAGGGAAGCATTCGACCTGGAGTGCGTGTCCTCTGGCTGTGATCACAGCTGCCATGGGCGTGCTGGGCCCAGAGCCTGACCCCATTCCCTGCCTGAGGTCTGGACCCACCTGGCCCTGGAACACGGAAGCCACTGCTCAGCGTTGGCCTCTCTGTCCTGGGAAGCCTGGAGTGGTATTTGCACAGGAGGAGAGAAACCCGCCTCTGTGCCAGGACTGGGGAAACATACTTGGGGATTTCTACAGTCATCTCTGAGGAATCCAAGTGCCCTAAGAGCTTTTCTTCCCTTAACTCCACACTTACATAACATTCCTCGGAGCTGGCCAGGGGCCATCGGGATTCTGTATTTACAGATGGAAAACGGTGGCAGAGAGAAAGGAATGAGTCACGTAGTTGGGGTAACCTGTGCCTTATGAGGGGACCACTCCCCTCGAATTGGGTGACACCGGAGTCCTGAGCGTTGGGCCAGGGACATAAACAGGTCAGGTGATTAGAAATATCTAACATAGCTGAGATATCTGTCTTTAAAGTCCAAAAATGCTGGAATTGGAGGGGCCTGGAGAGGTTGACAGATGATCTAGGCCCATGTTTCCCTAATTTGTTCTTCCTGCAAAACTCTTTGCCTAGTGCACAAACTGTTTTAGCGTGCCCTCTCCCCTTCCCCCTGAGCCTGCTTACGGGGAAGCGTGAGCTCCGGATGCCAGCTTTTGAAACCTCAGGTCTAGTTTTATCCTCTCATTTCCAAAACAAAGAAGGCACGCTGCTGTCACACAGCTACTGAGGCAAAGAGGCCGTGAAAATCCCGGATGACAGCTCCCATCCGGGCAGCCCTGGGGCAGCAGCACCGTGGAGCGCTGGGTCACCCAATAGGTGGCCTCTTGCCGGCTGTGCATGGGGAGAGGTGGCGCTGGCTACCTGGAAGGACTTGATGAAGGTCCACAGCAGTGTCCGGATGCCCTCTCCGCGGCTCAGCAGCTTGACCAGGCGCATGACCCGGAAGAGGCGGAAGAAGGTGATGGAGATGCGGGAGTTTTCTTCTGCATTCTGGAAGCCATCGGCAATAGAAGGTGCAGTTAACACAGCAAGAGAAAGACAGGCAGGAAGGGACAGGGCACTCTGAGAAACACAGCTTGGCAGAGGCAGGCAGGCCAGGGTGGGGGTCAGCTGCACTAGATACTTCCCTCCTGTCCCCGATGCACACGTGGGAGATCAGCGTCCACCCTTTCTGGGCTGGCAGCCCAGCTGTGAGCCAGGTGGTGCCTGACACCAGAGCCTGTGGCCCGTTTTCCTGTCTTGCTTCTATTTATTTCTAGTTCTTGATGCTCTGGTTAGAGCCACAAAAACTCACTAGGGTGGTGTCATTGGAGCTCCCTGCTGTTCCTGGGTGCGAGGAAGCAGCCCGCTTGCTCTCCTGTCTGGCTTGGCTGGTGTTCCTGCACCCTCAGTGGGACCTAGCTCTCTGCAAAGATGCAGCTGGTGGCATGGTTGCACTGGGGGCCCTGGAGCAGGGTGCACTGACCCCTGAAGGAGTCTCCTGCTCTGGCTGCTGAGGACTCTAGGACTTTCTTGAGTCACCTCTGATTTCCTGCCACCCTTACCCTGAGTGCCACAGGGGAGGGCTGGGGGACGGGTGTTGCTCCATGCTAGGGGAGCGTCTGGGTTACAGCCCTGTCCTTCCTTGAAGGCTCCAAGAATGGTGCCCTTCTGTCCCCTTCTGTCCTGGGGCCACCAGGAGGCTCCAACCCTCTCCAGGTGCACAGACCCTGGAAGAGTCAGGGAGCACAGGGCAGGGGAGATAGGGGCGGCATCCCTTGCATGAGCCCTAGAAAACTCTGTGTCCCAGCATGGGGGACCATGGGTCCTGCTCTTGTGGAGCCTCCTTGCGTAGAGTCCTGGAGGGAAGGGGAAGGGAGCAGATGGCATCGAGGCCACAGTGAGCTGAAGCAGGAGTGTGGTGCTTGTGCTGTTGGAGGACTGTGGGCCGGCTGAGGGCTCAGCCCAGCAGTCATCAGAGAAATCAATGGTTTAAGCCTCCAGGGACAGGACAGGCTGGCCGTCACCTTCTACCTGCAGGCCTAGGAACAAGAACTGGAGCTGTCCTCCTGCTCATGTGGGTGGCTGCTGCGTTGCAGAGCCAGAGAGTTGGTGGGCATGAGGGAGCCCAGCCCTCCCCAGAGCTAGTGCAGCTCACCCAGCCCTGCCAGCACCGGGAGAGAATGGACCCTTGGCTTCCTGTTATTGTTCCCATCCCACACCCCTCGAAAAGGAGGGGCCTGCAGGTTGCTTGGGGTCTACTTCAGCCCTCTCTGCTTCACTTTTCCTCTTGATTTTTTTGACATTGTTTCCTGATCAGGCCTCCCCGCCAACACCCCTGTCTCTCTGTCCCTCCCAACAGCCCACTTACGCACTCCATCATAACCCTGCAGCCTCTGTGCCCGGCTGATGTGGCTCAGGGCCTTTAAGGGCCACTCACCTGGCACCTACTCAGAACAGGGAACCCAGGGGCAGCAGGACAACTCTGGTAGAGATCATAGATCAACAAGCCCAGCCTCCACCTGGCAGCGTAGCTCAGAAACCAAACAAGAGCATTGCACCTGCTTCTCCAAACCCTGGGTCAGGTAAGGGTGGAAATATTTCTTATATTTCAGAATTGGAGTGGTGTCCATTGCCCCCAGGGCTACTGTTCAGAGGACAGACAGACCTGTTGGTGTTGGTGGCCTGGGAAGGGAACCACGGTCACCAACTCTTATTCTATCCTTGTGCATTTGAAGTCTCTGATGCCCTGCTCCTCTGTGTTTCTGTCACCTGTGTATCTATTTGAGATTCTATTTTCTCTCCCAAGAAGCAGCCCTGTTCTCCCCGGGGAGCGGGCAGAGGAAGCCCAGGGTTTATAACCTGGCTGTGAATTCCATTGTGTTCAGGAGAGGAGATGAGAGAAGAAGGAATGAGCTCAAGTGTGGGCTTTGGCTGTGGGCATCAGGAGTTTGAGAAGTCGGTACCTTTGGGACATCTAGAAGCACCCACAGACCCGCAAGGGAAGCTGCAATGTGGACTTGACTCTGTCTCTCGTCAGAGCCCTTCCAGTTTCTCGGTCCTGCTCTAGGAGGAGGAGAAGCACATCCCCATCGGGCCCAGGACAGTTTCTTCTCCTCCGAGTGAAAATGCAATGAGGGAGGGGAGTGGCTGTCCTGTGAAGTGTGGTAGGACATCCACAGCCAGCCGTGGGGACAAGTGGGGACAGGCTGTGTTGGGAGTCACCACTGATCCATTCACTCTCTTCCCCAGTCTTTGAGATTTTGGGGGCCCATGGAATCAACCCATTGGTCTTTCTAAGAACTCACACTGGGCCCAGTTTGAAGTGTATGACAGCAGCTTTTTAGAGATTGTTTCAACGAGACGTCAAGGTCATATTACGTCTCTACTATTTGCCCAAGGAGATCCTGGACTCCAATATGAGAAATGGGTCAATTCATTAGGCTTATTTTCCTGCTTCCAGCCTGCTGCAGAAAAGTGGGTACCACTTCAGAAGTTTAGGAAGAGGAAAGGATCATATGGGTAGATAGAGAGAAATTTACCTGCCCTTTCAGTAACAAGTCCCAGCTTGCATCTTTTACAGTGGCCTTATACTGGCGGCCCAAGGGAGGCTGGTACCATGAACATTGCCCAGCAGGAAGCCATCGACTGCCTTTCTGATTCCTTGCTGGATCACCTATCGCTCCTTTCCCTGGAGGCCCTTATTATAGCTTTCACAGGTGCCCTCTGCCAATTTCCCAGGTTAGATTTAGCCCCGAGACTCTAGCTGGTGAGACCTTAGGATGTTTAACAGGAAATAGCCTTTGGGTCCAATTCTCTCTCAGTAGTTCATCAGACAGTCAAGATCACAGTGAATGACCGACCACCCAAAGGAAGCTTGGGGAGGTACAAGAGCACCGTTACACACACAGCCTTTCACAGCTCACACGGGCAGGGGCAGGCAAGGTACACAACGGACACGGTGGTCACATGCAACAGGAGCCAGGCTGGGCTCCCAGAAGACCTTGGAGGTTGGGAAGGGTCAGAGTGGGGGTGTTAGGGGGGTCACAGAAGCTGGGAACGTGGTCTGGAGGGTCAGTCTTACCATAGAGGGAGAGCATTGGGTATGTTCAGCTGGCTTTAAAGAAAGGCAGACAGAGATAAGCTGTAATGAGTCTCCAACGAAGATGCCCGGTATTCTAGGTCTAACATAGGACACAGTGGAAGGAGGGGGCACAAGGAAACAAGTGAAAGAAGCACAAAGGTGTGGGCCCAGCACGTTCCAGGACAGACCACACACGGGCCTGTGTGTTACTGGCCTTCACGTCTAAGAGGAATCACGAGGCATCCTCTTACCAGGGCCATCTCTGGCTGTGAATTCAATAACTCACACCCATGATAGGTAAGATTACGGAGTATGGGTTTTGTGGGTGGAGGTTCATTTGTCTTCAGTTAGCCCTGGGGTCTAAGATACCATCAAGGGCCTGTGCCTTCTGAATGTTCTCTCAGTCCAGGCAGTGTTGGCTGAAGGACACGCCTTGCTTGTGCTCGCTTCTTTTGGGGAAAGGAGCCCCAGGGAGAAAACCCCTGGCATGGGAGAAGGCTACATACAGGGGCACCTAAGGAGGTGGCCCTCAACCCTGTTTCCATCAGGGGCTGGTTCTCAAAGCTTAGGCTCGGGTGGGCCATGGCTTTGCATAGCTGTTGGTCCACAGATGTGCAGAGCCGTGGTCAGAGGCACGAAATAAAGTGATTGCTTTTTCATCTTGCAAGCCCTGTACGCAATTTAAGATCTTATTAACACCCTAAGAAGTTGTTTTCTTTGTGTGACTGCAAACTCACTTAGGGGCAGGAGCTCAGGTGAGTTTCTTAGGGCCGATCTCTCCCAGGTTCCCTGCGCCTGTCTCTTTTGGGGTTGCGGCACACAGAGCTCAGCCCCCAACTGATCCTGACCAGTGGCGCTCTTAACGCTTTTGACAAGCTGCTGCTTGGCTTTATACTCGCCACTTTCAGAGGGTTGCCCTTGTAGTTCTAAGGGGCAAATGAGCGAAACATGTAATGGGATTTTTGAGAGATGAAAACGTGCATAACCTGACATTTGCTTCCAGCCTGAGAACACTGCTTTTAGTAACAGAATTTTCAGCAAATTCTTTTTAGAAAAATTCCCATAGAACGCTGGATGTTCTCTTTTGAAGGATGGTTTGGGATATGGGGTGAGGTCAGAGAAAACAAGGAAAGGGACATTTCTCTAGTCATTTACAGGAAACACTCTAGATTTCAGTTTCTGCTTCATGAGGATTATCCGCTTCCAGGTAAATCCACATGCCTGGAGGGGGTGGGGTCACTAGGTTTTGGCTAGGGGGCTGATCCTGAACATAGAAACACACACACACACACACACACACACACACACACACACACATGAAGTTTCTTGTCAAAGCATCCAAACCCTTTGCCACTGATATGTGACAGTTTCCCATGATGGTCACTTTCTTGCCCTCTAGGCTGGTCCAGGGCTTGTGCCCCTGTGTTAATGAGCTCCAATTTCTGTGTGTCTGGGAATCTGCTGAGGTTAAGGATGGGAAGGCCAGAGGCAAGTAATCTGTGCTACACATAATGCCAGTGAACAGGCAGATTTTCCAGGGGGCCTGGCTGTTGCTTCTCTCTTAGCTCCACTCTGAGAATGATCAGAGATACCGATCACTTCCAGGAACCCTTTGCAAATGCAGGGAGGTCATCTGGACAGGACCAAAATAGAGGTAACTCATTTTTTTTAAACTTCCATACTTAGTTTCTAAGGTTTAATTATCTTGTTCCTATTTCATTATTTTAAATAATAACTAGTACTGTAACAACTCTTAGGATGAGTCTCCAAAGAAGTTGGGTGGAGCTGTCGGCAGCAGACAGAGGAAGGATTACTGCTTCCTGGGATCTGTGCTGACTTCCTAGCCCAGGTAGCACCAACTTGCCAAAGTGCCTCGCTGGAAGAGTCCGGATTCACACGTTCACTTTTTCTTGAGTCTCAAAAGCCTTGGGGAGCTGGGTGGCTGGGCCCTCTGCTTGGACCCTTGGCGTCCAGAACTGAGCACCTCTGGCTGGTTTGTGCTGTTTGCCCCTCTGCTGAGAGAACCAAGCTTGAGTTCTGCTTTTAGATCCACACCTGAATTCCTCTACAGCCTGAAATACCATGGCATCACTCTCTAGCCCTCTCCCAGCTGTCCTCTTTGTCCCTCAGGATGGGTTTACAGTTTCTTTCTGGGGAAGAAACAGGCGGTGAATTCTCTGGACACCTGCCCTAGAAGCCTGCAGGTGCTTCCCACCTCTCTCTTCAGTGGGAGCCAGCAGAAGTCTTTCCTAACCCCAGCATATGGCTGGCTTTGAGGCCAGTGCTATCTCCACTAATGGTTGGCGCAGCGTAAGTTTTTCAGCAGCCAATTCTTTCAGTTTTGTTTCATAAGAATCTGGTAATTTTCAAGGATTTCAAGATATTGGGGGTAATGAACTCAATTTGTTCATGCAATTAGTATAAATGAAATGAAGTTATTCTTCCACATCTCAGGCAGAGGTGGGCTGGTGTTTTCAGACTCAGGGCAAATAGAAAGCCAGAGACGATGGCCATGATTTACACTGGAGCTGGCGGTGGTGACAGGAGTGGGTTGCTGACAGGAGATCTTGTCTGAAAGTAAGTTCAGAGTCAAATCAGAAATACTACCTCAGAGGATTAAATCTTTGTTTCTGGAATTACTTACTGTCCCTTTTCTGTGGGGCGGAAGACCACACCGAGGAGGCTGAGGAACGAAAGTCAGTGAGTATCGGAGTCAAGAGACAGGGTACCCTGAGGTGGGGGACCTTCCCAAGGAGATGGTGTGAGAATCCACGGAATTGTTTTCCAGATTCCTGTAACACTGTCTCTCTGGAGAATTAAAAGGTCATCGATGTTGACTTTAAAAGAGGGAGATGCCCTCCAGATACCCTTCAGGGAAGGCTGGCTCTTGACTATGCAGGATAGGGCCACCTCGTTCCAGCCCTGACAGCGGCCATGACAGCGGCCATGAGAGCTGGGACTCAAGGGTCCACATCTCTCTAAAGCAGTGGTCAGAACAATGTAGTGGGAATTGGTGAATCTTCACTGACTGCTCTGGCACAGTAACTCTTGCCTTTATTTGATTTTTTAAAAATCTTAAGTCATTTGTCAAGAACTTAGCAGGAGAACCTGGCATGAATTCCATTCCAGACCACCTGTAGGTCTGGGTCCAGATGCCCCTGAACTCTGCTTCTCTGCTTTTACTGTCTGTAGCCTTATCTTGGTTTGATTTGCAGGACAGGAGAGCTGGTCCTATTGGAACGGCAGTGGTGCAGTAAGAGATGGGGGCCTGGAGCTCTGCTGTGAGACGGGAAGCCATGGCAGTGCATGCAGAACTGGGAATGGCAGGAGTCCTGGGAATGGCAGGAGTCCTGGGCATCTGGAGACTCTGGAGCTGGAGTTCATGGCCAGGAGCCAGCAGATGTGAGTTTGAGATGTATGGTTCGTGTCACCCTTTTATTTCCTCCTTGGGTCGGGAGAACTGGCATCCCAGTACCTCAGCAGGGGCCTTCTAGGCCTGAGGGGGTTGTGAGGCACTAGACATGGCAACAGGTGAAGATATTTTAAGGAGGTTAAAGTGAAAGATGTTTTAAGCTGTAAGCTTGTAAAGGTCAATGGGCAGGTTACTTGCTAAGAGCAATGCAGTTTACGCAAGCACCGGTCAGCTGGGGCTCACAGAGGCAGAGGAGGAAGTCACTGATGCTCAGACTGAGAGTGAGTGAGGAGACAGAGACGGGTAGTCACAGGCAGTGTGTAAGCAGAGGCCCCATTTCGGCTCTGGTGAGTCGTACAGTGGAAGCGGATCCTCGCCAGCCAGAGGATGCAAAAGGCAGAGGCACGAAAGGGCAGGAAACAAGGTGAGGCGGTGGAAGAGTCAGGAGTAGAGAGAGCAGCTCCACCCGCCCCCACGGCCAGCGTACTGCAAACCTCTGCTTCCGTCTGCTGCTCCTGACTGCAAGTTTAGCAGAAAGACCGACTGTCTGTCTTGCATTTTTGTGGTCACTGGTAAGCAGTTGCGAGGTCCCCTCACCGCTCCCCCAAAGGGGTCTCTGGCCTCACAGGGACTGGTGGAGCAGCAGAGAGTGCAGGGGTTGGGGGCTGCTGCTCGGCTGTCCCTTGCTCTCTCTGTCTTTTTGTGCTAAGTGGCAGACGGTGGCCAGGTGTGACTTGCTTGTGTGATAAGCTGCACAGCGACCGCTGTGGCCGCTGGCGGTGGCTTAAGCCCTAGGATTCATTCTGTTACTCATGTGCAATTTGTGGCCCCCGCCGGTGCCGTTCCCTGCCAGAAACACACACAGCACAAGACCAGTTACAAAACAGCCAGCGTGGTTTCATGTTCCCGAGCAGGGAACTCCAGATGCCCAGGACTCCTGCCATACCAGGGCAGCTGGTATCCAGTCATTCAGACATACAAACAAACAATCCCAGGAAGAATGAGTGAAGGAAGTCAGCTTGTCGGCAGTGGTAAGGACACCGAGAATTGCACAGAATTCAAAGACAGAGAAGGAGTTGGGGAGGGAAAGAGGGAGGAGGAGAGGACAGAAGGGTGGGGGCAGAAGGGAGGGGCATAAGAGCAGGGAGACACAGACTCAATAGGATCACAACAAAAACAGGCCATTCTCAGGGTTGGAGCATTATGTACGGGGACAAGTGAGTGTCCATCAGAAGCGGCTATGCTCAGGCTGGTCTAGAACTTATAAGATCTTCCTGCCTCAGCCTCCCGAGTGCAGGCATTACAGGTGTGTGCTACCATGCCCGGCTCCTGGGAGCATTTTTAATCCTGTCCATGGCACATGCTGCTCATCGCTGGCTCACGGAACGTTCTCGTGGTTAATTGGTTTCTGCCAAACACACTGACAGTGGCTGGCAGAGCCTGTGAGAACTAAATGACAAGCATGGGTGAGGGACAGAGGGCCATCTGGCCCAGCCCAAGGGTATGTGTGAGGGCGTCTGTTTGCTTGTCTGTCTTAGGGGTGAGGAGAGGGCTCTGTGTGGGTCACAGTGATGAGAATGGAGGGGAAGGGAAATCAGGGAAGCAGAAATGAAGTGGCCTTGGCAGAGGTGGAAGGCCAGGGAGCCTTGACACCGAGTCTGTGTCGGGACACCCAGGCCATCGATGACAATGACAGATGAATCAAGAGCCCAGATCAGGATGTCCATAAAAATCAGGTTCCCACAGACCTCTCGGGTTGAGTCTGCAGGAGACTTCTCAAGGCAATGGCTTTCAGGGACACGTTCTGTCCCAGGGCCCCTTATCAGCCCGTCTCTCTGTCTTCCCACTGTGTCTGACCTCCCGGTGCCCCGTGACTGCTGCCCTCAGGGGAGTGGCCGGCCTGGGGCTCCTGGGCTCCTCTGTCTCCAGCTGCTCAGACCACTGGTATCCCTTCCAGGACTGAGTGTGGGCCTGCTAGGTCCAGGAAGGGCCAGCTTTCTTCTCAGTGGAATGAAAACGTGCTTTGGTGGACCCCTCAAAGGGTGGAGGATGGGCAAGCAAAAATACCCTCCTGACCCTGGTGTCCTATAGCTGGGTCTCAACTTAGACACACTGAAAAGTAGTGCTCAAAGTGGCCAGAAGTGGGAGGAAGCCCCAAAGGGCACCAGGGGATCCAGCAGTGGGAAAGGGAGTTGTAGACGTGTCCCACCCAGCTGTCTTGTGACCACAAACCTGTATCCTAGACCTTTTTTGCCCTTACCCCACAGGAGAGCTCTGGAGAGCCCTGCTTAGCTTAGCCTGCTCATCCTGTCTGCCCTTCCCTGCTATGGCAGGGCAGTGACGGGTGGTCTGGGCCACAGAGCAGGCTCAGAGGGAGCAGGGCCTGCGGCCCCGAGTGCGCACCATGGACTGGAGATGGGGGGGCTGGCCTATGAGGGCTGAGCTCTGAGTCACCCGCGGGGCGGATGTGCACAGGCAGCGTTGGCTGTGGCGCACAGCTGCCTTTCTCCCACCACTGCAGGACATGGAGCCCGGGCAGGAGCCAACCTGGCACGGTTGTGCTTATGAGGAGCCAGCCAGGCACAATGAATTCTTGGAAGCTGGGTCCGGGGGAAAGATGTCAGGAATGCGAGTGGAGGAGATCTGGGGAATGACCCAGGCATGGCTGCCCCTGGGCACTTCCTGTGGCTGAGTCCTGGCCTGCCCTGCCCTGTTCCTGCCCCCTCATTCTCCTCCTCAGGCTGCAGATGCCAACCAGCAAGGCGGGAACGTGCTGTCTGCTACTTCCCTGGCCCTTGTCCAAGGCCTGCTGACCAGGTAGCTGGGTGCTAGCGTCTTACTGCTTCCTGTCTGAGCATTCCAAGGGCACCCTGGCCACCCTTGGGCCAGCACAGGCAGCACCAGCAGCCACCGAGAGAGGTTGAGTTTAGTCGATCTGGGCGGGAGCTGGATGAGGGCCTCTGTGCGCATCAGGGGAGACCAACCCTTGCCCGTTGGCCACGCCCTCCAGCCAGCTCAGGAATTTAGCCAATGGACTCAGAGGAAAGAGAGTCAATTCTCAGACAGAAACAGCCTTGAATTGCAGGCTTTCCATCATGAGCAGTATGACTCGGGCGGATTGTTCATCCCATCTGTGCCTCAGTCTCCTCATGTCCCCCAGTCCCCTGAGTGTTTCGTCCCATTATATACGTAATGTCCTGGATACAATGCCTGACATTGGTTCTCTGATCAGAGACTGGCTCTGACATTCTCCTTCCCCCCATCACAGCCAACACGATCATCACAGACACAGCTTTCCTTTCCCGCTTTGGTCACTTCCGGGACCGACATCATCCCTCCGTCATTTCCTTCTCTGACTGCCTGGAAGCTCCCTTGCAGCAGGCTCTGAGCTTGTGGTTCTTCCTGACGCTGGCTTTTCTGTCCCTTCTCTGTGCATCCCTGCAGGAGCCACACCAAAACCAAGGGGTCCCAGTTCAGTGAGGAAAGGAGAAAGGAAACTTTACTCCCAGCTCTCCACCCACCTCAGAATCACGCACTGCTAGCTCCCTATCTCCATCCCAATCACCACTGCATTCAAGGAAACCGAGGCTCAGAGGATCGGGTTAACTGCCCTGTCGCCCGACTTCACCCGTGTGAAGAAACCTAAGGCTTCTCAATTCATAGTTTGAGAATATGCCTTATATTCCTAAGGCAAGAATTCAGGCCCCTCAGTACTTTCTGTTGTTTAAAATGCTTGAAAAGATAGAGAAGAAGGGGTGTTTAGAGAGTCTGACTGCCCACACCCCCGAACTGATTCCAGTGTGGGGAGCTGGGGAACAGTTCCGATGCCATAGTAACTTCCACGAGCAAGCACAGGGGTTCTTTCTGGGGCGTCTGATTTCAGACCCATGAAAGGCTCCAAGAGCCTTCTTTGGAGTTATGTGACCTGTGCTCTGGCTTTCCAGGGTGCACAGGGAGAGGGCAGCAGGCTTCGGAACAAGGTGGGGACTGCGTGTGGTGCTTTGGTGGCATCCATGAGTTGTTCAGAGGATGTAACTCTGCAACTTCAGAGTGAACAGAAATTAAGCACAAAGTAGCTCTGGGCACAAAGGGTCCCCATCTCTTCATGTTGGAGGCCCCTAGCCCAGCCCTCTGCACTTCTGCCTTTGCTCTGTCCCTTGGCACCCTCCTCCAGTGCCACACTTGGGATGCCATCTGTCTGCTGATGACCCTGAGCCAGGACTTTAGGTTGGTGTGTCCGGTTGCCCAGCTGACACCTCTGTGGTATGTAGACCATCCTCCTGCTGCACCTCTCCCAAACACGCTCTGCTGGTCTCCCCCAATTCACACAAACCAGCTCCATGCTTCCATTGCTTGGCCAAAAACGCATAGTCATTCTGAGCATCTGTCCTTCTCTTACACCCATAGCCAGGGCACCAGGAAACACTGTTCTACTTTCAAAAGAGATCCAGAATCTGGCCACTTTTCACAATGAGCCTATTGCTACCACCTTTCCCCACTCTCCTGTCATCTCCTGCCTGGATTACTCCATTTCCCTTCGAGGTGGTGGTCTGAGTCCCACCCTTCCCTCCTGTAGATGGCCAGGGTGGCCCTTAGAGCCTGACTCACATCACGTGATGCCTCTGCTCCACCCCAACAGTATATTCCTTTCTTGCTCGGAGTAAAGTCCCAAGCCTGGTCCCTGTCTCCTCTCAGAACCACTCCTCTGCCCAGTTTCGTTCGGTTTATGCTGGCTGCACTGGCCACCTCTCTACCCCAAAGCTCATTTCTCACATTAGCTGCCCGGATGACACTTTCTTTACACCTTTGCTTTGTTCAAATAGCACCGCCTTACAAAGCTCCATCTCATTTAAAAAAGTATTTGCTTTCTCTGACCCGGCACTGTTCTTTTATCCAGAACACTTCTCATCTCCTAACATACTGTATGGTCTCCTCATTTTCTTACTGTCCACTGTCTGCTTATTCTTCTCTGGAACATAAGCCTGTGAGGGCAGGAACGGGTGTCTTGACCACCTGTGTATCCCAGGTACCTAAAACACTGCCCAGCACATAGAAGGAGAGGCCATAGACACTGTGGAAGGAGTGGATGGTGGCTTCTGAGATTGATGGGGAAACTGGATTCCCAAGAAGGAAAGGCAGGGAGGACAGGAAGACGAGCTTAAATGTAGGAAATACTTGGAAGGATGTTAGGATGGATGAGGTGTCTGGTGAGGGGAGCGGGAGTTGATTCATCTAGGTTTAAAGAGTCAAATGCAAAAGATCACAAGCAGAAAAAGCCCTCTTGGGTTCCACTGATGCTCAAAGGGTGGGTTTCTTCTGTATTTAGAACATGTCTCTGAGAATCCAGGTGATGACAGCACGTCTGGCAAACATTGCAACCTAGGGATGCAGGGTTTTCTGAAGGGTCTCACACGACTGGGGAGAAAATCCTGGAGCTACTGATAAGCTGGTCCTAATACAGAAGCTGGAGGGTGGAGGGAGCGCTGCTCACGCAATTTGCCATCTGCATTAAGCGCTCCCCGAGCGCAGGATGACATCAGAGCTGTGTGCTTGGCCCAGGCCAACTGAGTCTCTGGCGTGGGGGCATTGAGTGGTCAACAGCCTCTGCCACTCTCTCTGTGAGTCAGTCACATCTGGGAAACAATGGCTCTCATGTGTCTGTTGGTGCTAAATTGTAATTAGACTAACAAGACAGAGAATAGTCCAGGAATAAATGCTGGGCCCTGGGACCCCCCCCTCTGCTCCTGATCACAGACGCTGTTACTTCTTTCCCCCCACAATTCTTCACGAGTCTTTAAACCCTCTATGTGTAGGAGAGGAGGGTCTCAGTGGGACAGAGGGAGCATGGGAGGAGAGGCAGGTGCTGCAGAAGGCCAAAGGTGGGTTGACAAAGGATTTTTTTACTCAGAAAAAAAAAAAAGAATCCTGCTTTTATGGTTTTGTCAAATACTCAGGGCGGAAAGTAAAGTTCGAATAAGTGCTAGCTGGTGGGAGCAGCCCGGAAGTGACGTCTGAGATTTGTATGTTTATCGAAGTGCACCATGGGGGAGGAACTCTGAGCTAGGTCAAGGTGAACCCACCATCCCAGGGGGCCTGGACTTCAGTTTTGGGGCCAGAGGGGTACTTAGTTTCTTCAACATTTCCTTTAGTGTCAGCAACTTAGGGGTGAGATTGTTTTGCCTGTCAAATTCACAGGGTAGTTAAGAGTTAAGTGAGATATATGCAAAAGCAAATTGTAAACATTGTACAAAGGCAAGGGTCTGCTGGCTCGCTAGTTTCAGGTTGTTTTTTGTTCTGCACCCTCCCACCCTACTCCCAACATAGTCACTTTTCCTATGGAGATTTTATATCTTAGAACATGTGTGTATTATGTGTGTGTGTGTGTGTGTGTGTGTGTGTGTGTGTGTGTATGGCTGTGTGCATATGTACAGGATATGACTGAAAAATATGGCGAACGTCTGAATTAATAGACACACTGCCATCAACCACCCCCACTCCCTTGCTTTCAACACACTTAGCTGCTCATTCTGGCCGTTTCTGAAGCAGTTCTGAATCTTCTTGCATGAGGATGTTAGTCCAATTCACTGCCTTTTTGTGCACTGTCTCGGCTGCCTCGGTGTCCCAAACTGATTCAGAAAGCTTACCTTTCATGGTCCTTTTGACTTTGGGGGAAGAGCCAGAAGTAGCACTGTGCTAGACATAGGGAATAAGGAGGATGAGGGCCGTGAGGATGCTTTTCTGAGCCTGCCTTTCTGTTGGCTAGCATTGGGCAGGGGCGTTCACTGTGTAAAGACACTCAGGTCTTTACAGACTTCCTCCGAGAGTGGGAAGAGTGATGTGCTAAGTGTGTTTAAAGAGAGGGAGATTTTGAAGAAAGTTTTTTGTGGGGGATTAATGGCAATGTATAATAAATTTTCAAAATTTAAACACTGATTGTGTATCTTAGTTATAATATGTGTGTGCATGTGTGTGTTTTCTTTGGAAATAGGAACCATCTGAAATAACATGGCAGGTGAGTGCTGCAGGCTTTACCAAGAGGCAAGCAGGACAAAGGAGCCCGAGGACCACAAGGAGTCCTTTTTGCTGCCCTGGGCAGCAGCTTGCAGTCCTTTCTGTGTTTCCCTGCCATGGTTTTGGAGTTTCCCAGCTCAATCTCTGTGCTGATCTGTGCTGCTGGCTGCAGAAGGTGCAGCCCGCCTGCTCTGTCCCCATGGTGCCTGCCATGTAGACCGCTGCAGGGCATAAGCTCTAAGCACAGACCTCTGGCTCTAAACTCATGGGCTGGAAGGGCACCAGGGACACAACTTAGGCTCATTGAGCCTTCAAAGCTGGGAATCCACTCAAGAAGGGAGGAAGTCAGAGCATTTGTAGGGAAACTAATTTTTTTCAATGATCTGAGTCTTTATGGAAAAAATCAAGGCAGAGTTCACATGTGCGCGTGCGCGCGCGCGCACACACACACACACACACACAAATACATAGACACACACTCATGAGACAAAGACAACTCACAGTTCTTGGCAACAGAGGGGCAACTGAATCTGAGGCTGTAGGGTGAGCAGGGAGGGGAGGAGAGGGTGTGGGTGGGAATGTCTGGAAAGTGGAAGAGCTCCCTTCCAAAATCCACTGTGGGAGGGGAGCAGACAGGGGCTCTCAAGGAGGCCCTGATCAGTTATCAACTGATAACTCATCAGTTCAACTACCCAGGGCAGGATAAGGGTGCATGGGGGAGATGGGGGTGCTTAGATCAAAATTCTACAGCGTCTGTTCCGTGCTGTTATTCAATGGTTCAGTGTATCAAAGGTTTATGCAAACGTTATCAGGTCTTTTAATTAAGGAAAAATAATGACAAAAATTAAACAACACATGTTAAAGACTAACTGCAAGAAGGCTTGCCTATAGATAAAGAGAGAAGATTTAAACATGCCAGAGAACAAAAGCCATGTGCAGGGACTGGTAGGAACTGTATGGGAGGAGGCAGCTCTTGGGAGGTGACGGCTGCAGAAGGCCTGCGTGCAGGGGCTGGGTTCTGTCTGAGGCCGGGGTGCCAGGGCAGGGCTGGGAAAGGGGATGCGCAGTCGAGGAGGACCGGGTGGGTACACCAGTCCATCCTCTGTGGTGGGTTCCTGCGGGAGTGAGGCATTCACATGGAGCCTGCTTCCAACGCAACTGGGAGAGAGAGTCCAGGAGTTCTGAGTAGATCACCCAAGCACCTGGCTCTTTAGTTTTCCTGGAGAAACGCGTACAAGCAATCATTTGAACACGATTGGCTCTCCTCTCCAAATGGCCTGGAGGGGGCTAGGCTCCCAGCCTGGGCTGCCTATGTTAAGTTGAAACAGCCCTTCCAACATGCAGAGAGTCAGGTGGGCCTTGGGAGAGGGGAGGCTGTGGCTGCCAATGCAGCGAAGTCCCAGCCTGTGGTCCGGGTGCTCTGCACGGAGGAGCGCCTTTCCAGGACAGGGATGGAAAGGCAAGAGGGGGAGAGAGGTGGTATGCAGGTGAAAGTGGGGGTTAGGAGAGCTGCAAGTCCCAGCCCCTGCAGCTGCACAGTGTTGTAAAAAGAAAGCCCTTCATTTTCTCACTCCATAATTCCCAGAGCTGCATCCTCCTGTACAGTGTGAGTCATGCCAGACCGATTATAAGGGAGAGAGAAAAAGATGCAGCAGTCAACACTTCAAAGGAAAGGGAAGTCCTAATGCGTTCCGAAAGTTGAAACAAACAAACAAACCAAAAAGAACTAAAAAAAAAAATTTCAAAACAAAGCAACCAAAGAATCCTTTAAACCAATTTGAACAAACAAATAAGAAATGAAATTAAAAATCAGGAGGTGGGCAGGAGAAAATAAAAATGAAGGACAAAGATAAACCAGGGAGAGACAAATGGGTGTTAGAGCAGGCACGGACAGTTAGGTCACAGACGCCATGTACTTACGTTTACCTCGGTGATTGCTATATCAACAATGCTACCCACAACAATCAAGGCGTCAAATGTATTCCATGCATCACAGAAATAGTGCTGCATGGGGGCAGAAAAGCCGAGAGAAAAAGAGAGAGAAGAGAGGGGGGAGGAAAAAAAAACCAATAACAAAGGAGAAAAACAAAACAAAAGGGAAGAGGGAAAATGAAAAAAAAAAGGCATGAAAGAAAGGAGAGAAGAGAAAAAAATGAGAAAAGAAAGAGGTTACGTGGGCATATTAAATACTCTCTTACCACTCTACAGTTCTGGCGGCTCAAACCTGGGCAACCTGGTTTTCGCAGGGTGGAGAGGCCTGACAAAAGCTGGGTTAGTTCCGAGGTGACGCGGAGTGGGGGCCCCCTGGGGGGCCGGGCGGCGCCTCCTGCTGCACCGCCTGCTCCCTCCGCTCAGCTCCGTGCTCTTGGGCCCGGCGCAGCCGGGCAGAGCTGGGACAAGCGGAAAAAAAGGAGGACAAACTCCCACTTTTTTTCCCCACAGGACGACGGCAGGTTCAATAAAAAGCATGACCGGAGGCAGGTAAAACAGGAAATTAAAAAAAAGAAAACCAACCAAAACATAAAAGAGGTAGAGAGAGAGAGAGTGAGAAAGAGAGGAACACGGGAAGCGGAAGAGTAGGAGGAGGAGGTTTCCTGGGGAGGGCAGAGTAATACTCACATTAGTCTCACTGAGAATGACATCAATTATGCTCCCAATCACGATGAGGAAGTCAAAAACATTCCAGGGGTCACTAAAGTAACCCTACATAAGGGAGGGGCAAGCGGGGCGGGGATTGAAAAGGATTATTAGACAGACCAGAACAGAGCAATGTCAACCTCAGAATCGCTGTCCAGGCGCCTCTGTGTTGTGCTGCTGGGAGTTCCACGTGCCCTCGCTCGGCCTGCTCAGGGGCCTGGGAGCCCAGGGGGGAGGGGGCCGGCAGGGAAGCTCCAGCTCCGGCTCCCTGCCCCGCCTTCCCTTCAGTGCATGGTCTCCGTCCTGCAGCTCCGTCCCAGCTCTCCACCCGCTTTCCAGCTCGGGTGGGGGCTGCAGGCCCTGCGAGTCACAGGGTCCCGTCAATCACCATCCCAGCATATCCTACAGCCCCAGTATGAATGGGAGCACCAGCGGGCCTGTGCCTCCTTACAGGTGCCAGGCTGTGGTCCTATGGGTGATGCTGGGAATGGAAAAGGCCCTGAGAACTGCAGTAATCAGTGTGGGCCAGGTGATCTGAGCTCAGCGTTAAATACAGGACCGCTAATGAGGACAGCATCCACAGTAAGCTGGGCTCTACAGAGATGGAAGCAGGCTGGCCTCTGTTCCTGTGCTAGATGTGCCTCAGCATCTCCAGGCCAGTTGTGTCCTGGCAAGGGCTTTCCTAACTGAAAGGAGACAGAGTCAAGATCATTCTCAGTCTGACAGTGACCTAGGTGGTCCCAGGTGGTGTCTTCTAAGCACCTCCCAGGGGTCTGTCCCCACATCATCATT
This sequence comes from Dinomys branickii, assembly GCA_004027595.1. Classification (NCBI taxonomy): domain Eukaryota; kingdom Metazoa; phylum Chordata; class Mammalia; order Rodentia; family Dinomyidae; genus Dinomys; species Dinomys branickii. Next base: position 60,744 of record PVLD010003811.1, on the reverse strand, counting down.
TTGGTGAAGGTCCCACTGAAAGGCAAATGCCACCCAAAGTGAGCGACATTATGAAAGACTTTCCTGGACATAGGCTTGATAGGGGTGGGCTGGGAAGGGGAATGGGGACACCGGCTCCTTCAAGAGGAAATGAAGGCATAGAGCCCGAGGAAAGACTAGTACGGGGGAGAAGACCGGTGTTCTGCCTTCACTGATTGTTCCAGTCGGTGTGGGTTTTACAGACCATATTTGGAGAAGGAAAAGGATAAATATTCACAAAAGACTTTTTTTTTTTTACATACTTGGGCACTGGCCAGCCAAGGAACAGGCTCCAGCTGCCCCAGAGGGCCCTGGGACTCCTGGAGCGCAGAAGCTTTAGGAACAGCACACGGGGTTCTTGGGTCCGGCCCCTTTGCCTCCCAGGGAGGTGGGGGTCCTGAGCGAGCTACAGTTCAGGAAACTCCAGCAACAAGACAGGCACACTCTCCTGAGTGGGGCAGAAAGACCTAGCACTAGAGAGTTTTATGAAAGGACATTAGTCCCTTGTTTGGCGGCATTGTTCTGCAACAGGAACAAGGTAGGGTTGGCTGCATTTGTTCCACAGGGCCAGCATTTCCCTGCTTTCTGAGCTCATGGAGGCTGGTAAGCGAGCGTGAAAGGAGAAAGTTTCCTGGGAGAAGTTCTCAGGCCTCTCCTCAGCCCCGGTGAAGGCTGCCAACTCTATTTTTTACTAACAACAGCCAAGCCCGTGTCTATGTGCTCCTGGCTCTGTCCAGCCCCCTTAACCTCCCTCCTTCGCAGCCGTGCCCTCTTTGCAGAGGGACTGCGAGACAGGCTGCCTTAAGGCTGTTATTCTTAGAGCAGGAGGTCAGGTCGCCAGGGAAAGGGGCCTCTTGGTTCCCAGGCATTTCTGCCAAAAGCAAACAAATGCCACCCTGGAGACTGGAAAGGCAGACTGCCGAGCAGAGGTTGCCCGGGGCGTGGGTTAGGTGAGGGTCAGCCTGAAGTCACAGCCCTTTCTTTGGCTTCTCAGAGCATTTTTCTGCATTTGCCAGAGCCTTTGAGGCAGGCAGAGACTTTTCTTCCCTACTTAAATCGCACATTCTGAGCAGGAAACAGGCAACTCCCTCCTGGGTTCTCAGATGTCACTCACAGGGCAAAAAACACTGATTTGGAGGGCCAGGAGGTCAAGAGTGAAGGCTAGAAAGAAACCATACTTGTGCGTGTGTTTTAAAATTAGATGTTGAAGAATGCTGGGGACTATCTGTGGCTATGAATACCGTCTTTGTGGGCAGATCTGGTTCAGAAGGGAAGCGGGAGGTGGGGAGGAGAAGGGAGAGGCGCAGGAAGAAGAGCAGAGCCCAGGGATACTCAGCGCCGACCTAGAAGATACGGTAACCAGACGTTACTGGGGTGCGGGTCAGGAGGAGAGGCGGAAGGAGGAGAGTCTCAGGGGCCGACAAAGGAGGGCGAGCTTCCATTCAGCAGAGAGGCCTGAAACGAAAGGGGTGAGTGGGCAACAGCTCTGAGAGCAGAGAGAGAGGGGAAAGAGGAAAGGCAGAGCGGGGGGCAAAGGTAACACGTTGAAACCAGAGACACACACGGTAAGGCCCCAGGCGCGCGCCAGAGAAGAGGCCCTGTCCACCTCCAGGCTGTGCACCCTGCTCAGATTTCCCAGTGAATTTCTTTCTTTTCCTTTTTTGTTTTTGGTGAGGTACTGCATATAAAATCTAGGGGCATCACATTGAGCTCCAGCTCCAGCCCTCGTTAGAGACAGGGGCTAAGACTCTAAGTTACCCAGAGCCGGCTTGAACTTGTGATTGTCTTGCCCGAGAGTCATGATATTACGGGCATGCGCCACCAAGCCCGGCTCTCCTGGATTTCTTTGTATCTGTGCAGACCGGAAGTAAGCACCGGACTATCCTTTCCTTCCGGGCTGCAGCTGTCTCCCAAGCTGGCTCCACACAGACCACCCTGGCTTGGTGAGCTCTGTGGGGATTAATGTGTTGTGCTTGCTCTCATCCTTACTGGGCTGTGCTGCTGCAGCTTTTGGTTGAGGGCTGTACTGAGTGACAAGATACCCGGTGACCCTCCACGGCCTGTAGAAATGACTACATTGTTGCCAGGCTCCTGCGGGCCCAGCCCCGAGGAGCCTCACACACAGCTGGACTGCAAGGTGAGGGAGCACTGGGAGGGTGGACGGAGTCCCTTCAGGAGGCAGCTTTCCCCCTGCCCCGCCCACGCACGCACGCACCCACCCACCTCACCGTCCCGCTGGCCCACAGCCCATCAGTCCTTTGGCTGGACCTTGAAGATGCTTTGGGACCCCGTTTCCAGGTCTCCATTCCTTTGCCAGCCTCCTCCTCCCCGTTTCAACAGCTGCTTCCTCCCGCCTGCCCCACACCCAAACCCAGACACAAAGCCCACATCCATCATTTTGGTCAACAAGCTATCCAAGGGCAACACCTGGCCAAACCCCGACGTGGGTGAGGCCTGGCAGGAAAGAGTTTTCTTCTACTTCTCTGGAGAGCAAGAGTTTGATTCCCTCTCTCCTGTCCTTGCCCACCTCCTCATTTGCTGGACACCACTGGTAACTTTAGTTTGTGAATGTAATAGTGAAGGGAGGGTGGGAAAAACTCAGACACTTAGTTTTACAAAATCAGTTTGACTTGGGGCCATGTCCTGCCTGTCATCCCTTCTTTCTCGGGTTCCAAATAGTGGAGGAGCCAGGGCTGGGAGAAGCTTTTCCGGGTTCTCCTTGAAGTGGCAAACCAAACCTCTTAGTGTCCAACTCCTCAGAGCCAGACAGGACAGGGCATCCAGAGGTGTGGGGTCGGCACAGCTGGCAGCCTTACCTTTGCCACCCTAAGTCCTTCAGACTGTGTGGGTTTCCCCTTTCAAGTCCCGGCCTCCGGGGAGGCGCTTAGAGGATGGCCCCGAGCTGGCCACAAGTGCCATCACCGGGCTGATAAGCAGCCACTTCCCCTGCTACGATCTGTTCTGTTGCTGCTGAACCTTCACTTGGTGACTGGTGGGCTGAGCAAATATAGCTCTCCTTGATATTAACTTCAGCAAATCACCATTAGGAAGAAAAGTGGCTGCTAATGCATCCTGGGATGACCTCACATGCGCAAGCAGTTTGGATTTTCTTCTTTGGATTATCTGTTTCCTGGTTCAGCTCCATTACTGGTGTTAGACCAAGTTACAAGGGTAGTGGCTAAGAGCAGGGTCCTCTGGGGGCTACTATGCCTCTTAGTAGCAGGTAATTGTGTTAGTCAGCTTTCTGTTACTATGACAAAAATTCTTATGGTAACTTACTAAGGGAAGGGTTTATTTTGGGTCCAAGTTTTTGTCCCTGATTACTTGACTGCTCTGCTTTGGGCCTGTGGTGAGGTAGAGCATTCTGGTGAAAGAGGCTTGTTTACCTCATGGTATCTGGGAAGCACAGAGAAGGACAGGAAGAGCTGGGGTCCTAATAATCTCCCAAAGACAACCTAATTTTCGTCTCCTTGGCCCGATCTCCTAAAGGTTCCTCTACTTTCCCATAGTACCACGGGCTAGAGACGCAAGTTAGCACATGGGCCTTCGGGGCCATTCAGGACCCAAACCATAGCAGTAACCTTGAGCAAATGATATCACCTCTCTAAAACTCAGGTTTCTCATCTAGAAAACTGCAACAGTCATAGGGCCAAGGTGAGGATTACGTGAGATCACACATGCCCTGCATGTAGAACTGTGGCTTATCTGCAGCTCTGGATAAATATGAACTATGGCCAGCATTGACTAGAGTTGATCTGCCTTATCTGCTTCCTAGTTAAGAAGGGTTCACAAATTCAATTTTGGGAATGGGCCTGGGCAGAAGAAAAAGCAAAGCCAAATGTCTGGAAGGAGGAGAGAAAAAGTTGAAGATTCTGAAACCTTGAGCCCTCTTGTAGCCTGTCTCTAAGTTTCCTGCCCATCCCCTGGGTCGCTAGTGTTAGAATGACCATGAATAAAATCTGGCCAACACTGCTGAGATCAGTGACAGTATGCAGGTTGTCATGGCTAAATTCGGCTAAATTCATATAGACAACTTCCAGGTTCTTAGAAACCATCTGAGAAAGTGTGTTCTGACCAGGGAAGGCATAGGTGGGGCACTTGTCCTTTGGCTAGAAGGTGGAGGACAGGGGTGGGCTGCCAGATGGGTGTGTTTTCCATCTCAGAGCAGAGAATAAGGCTGCTGAGAAAGAGGTCAGAGGCACATGCTTTGGGTGTGGATCCTTCGCTTCAGGCCTCTGTTATCTCAGAGCCTTGCAACAGGTTGGTGGTAACAAAGACATTTACAAGTCAATCTACACACGCTTTCAGCTCCAACCTAGGACTGTGTATTTATTCCTCAGAATTTCAAGATAAATATTTCCCTGCCATTACTTATTTTCCTCTTCTCTTTTCCTTCTTGCCTGCATCCTTGTCTACTTCAGATCATCCAGCAAAGAGGAACGCTTGCCCTGGCGCCTGATGGGGAAGCTGACTGGATGTCTGTCCAGATGCCCCTTGCTGTGGTTATGTCCTCTCTGATTTCCTCTCCATTGGAGAGCCAGAGAAGGACGGAGCTGAGATCAGAGGAGACACTGTCTGACACTGAGACACACGGGGGTGGGGGGAGGACGAGAGGGGCAAGGAAGGGCTGAGGGTAGGGCAGGGAGAGAGACCTCAACAGCCAAGAGCTGGAGACGGCAGAGGTGTGCAGGAGCTACAGCAGTCCCCGGAGAAGCAAAAGAGGGAGAAAGAAGGTACTGGTGGGAAAGGCATGCACGGTAGAGCGGAAGAGGAGAGAAAGAGAGGGGGGAGGAGAGAGGATGGGCAAATGGTAGAAACGAGGAGAAAGAGGGCAAGAGAAAAGCAGAGGCCACGGGAAGGGGAAGAATACCGGGAAAGTAGGAAAACGGGCTGGGGGGAGCAGAGAAGCGGAGTTGCCGGAGTTGGGCCCCCAGGACTACGAAGTGGTCCCACAACTCAGGTGGGAAGCAACACCGCTCAGCATGGACCAGAGGATGTGGCCGAGGCCTCGTGCTGGAGGGAAGCCTGGAATGAGGGGGCAAAGGGGATTTGTACTTGACCTAGGATAGCAGTGCCCAGAAGAGAGTGAAGACCCTGAACTCTCCTGGCTCCTGTGCTGTAGGACAGAGAATTAGGATGAGCGGAAGGCACCAGGTAGAGGCACTGAGCGCAGTGAGGGGCATCAGTGTGTCTGTAAGAGCAGCGCCCGTGGCACATCACGGAACATAGTGGTAAGTGACACCAATTATATAAATTGCATCACATTAAGATGCCACCGAGACACCACAGCAATCAGGGGTGGTGTCTACTAGGGAAGGTGTCCCTAGAGCACATAGCTGCTCGTGCTTTCAGCCCAGGCGGCAGTGAGGACTTCTGCCTTCTTGGTCAGCTCGGTTCTATGACAGGTGAATTCAGAAGCACCTGGAAGAACATCCTGTACAGACAGCTGAGGACTGTGGGGCTAGGGGTAGGAAAAGGCAGGGAGCTGGTAAGAGGTGGCCCTGAGTGGGTGACAGCAGGTGCTCCCCTGATTGTTGGAGGAAGGCACTTTTTGCGGGGGAGGGTGTTGGGATGTAACCCAGAGAATCAAAGATGCTAGGCAAGCCATCCATCTCCCAGCCTCATCCCTGACCCCGTATAACAGGACACGTTCTGCTCCCATTTTTTTTTCCTTTGGGATTAAGCTTTTTCTTTCCCCGGGAAAGTTTTGAAAGCCTTCATTTATTCATGTGCTCATTCATTCGTTCATGTCATCAGTACGTCTGCATGTTTTCTAGGAGCCTGGAACTGTGCAAGGCTGGGCCGCACAGACCTATGTCAAAACTTGAAGACTGAGTTTGCCTACTGGAGCGTAAGGAAAGGAGGTCACAGGTTAAGCTTGTTTTGGGGGCTGTAGGAGTCTCTTTTTCTCTCTTTCAGTTGTACTGTGCTAGCAGCTGCTTCTTGCTACTCATGCTGGAATAAAGGAGCTGACGTTTGCAAAGCCCTCCTCCCGGACTGTGGTGTTGGGTGGATGCAGCGCTAGCTAGAGCAGGGCAAAGCAAGGTGGACGTGATGCCACATAGGCAGGTAGCTCACATTCAAATGCACTTTGCGTTCTGATCTTTAAAGAACTGGAGGCGGGCAGCAGGTGGCACCGGGAAGGGGTGGGACAAGGAGGAGCAACTGGAAGGAGCTTGGATTGTTACAGGCTTCCGACTGGGCCAGTCCAGGAGACAAAGGCGCTGAGGGCAAATTCCAAACCTGGATCAAACACGATCCTCCCCACTTAGCCTGCTTTCCTGTCATCCCCTTGCCCCCATCTCCACATCCTCCCGGGCCTCATGGGCTGCTCCTCTGTAGAGGGATGGGTAGGACCCAACTGAAAAGCCAGCCACCTGCAGCTCTTTCATGAACAAGATGGAAATGAAATGATTGACCACCTTTGCTTCCGGGGATCAGCCTGAGCGGTGTAGGCAAGTTAACTTAGCCTCTGGGCCTCAGCTTCCTCTCTTGCAAAATGGAAGTAGTAATAGTACATGCCCTCCAGGGCTGCGGGGATTCTGTGAGTTGGAACTTGGACAGTCCCTGAGGGGTCTGGTGTGAGGAAGTATTCAGTGTCTGCTGGCTGCTGCACTGCTATCAGGACGGGGGATGTGGTTTGAGTCCTCTGTGGGAAACCCCTTGGCCGGCTGCCTTTCAGCACTGCCTGGCAGCTCCTTCCTACCCCTAGAACAGGCAGATCTGGTGCAAGTACAGGAAGTCAGGTGGCGCCCTGTTTGAGCAGGGTTAAGTCGCAGCGCCCTCTGGATCTGGGAATCTTTTGCTTCACTCTCTCCCTGTGGAAAGGATAGAGACAGCGAACCACAGTGCACTTGCCCACCAGGCTTTTTACACAATGCGAATAATTCCCCACATTAAATAATTAAATGTAATAGCTAATACTACGCTTCCCACATGAAGGCTTTGAGCAAGTCATATAATTAATTTTTATCATTCATGGCAGTGCTAAAGCTCTCAAGCACCAGGCAGGAAAGAAAACTGTCACACTGTTACAACAATGTGCAAATCCCTGGGTGCAGGAGCAGCGGCGGGGACGCGCCTCCCCATAGCCCATTTGTGCCTGTCTGCCACACACTGTGTGCCCCGGGTACCCTGTGGCATTCCACAAATAAATAATAATCAGGGTAATGCCAGCTCACTCATCAGCCACCGAGGAGCGGGCAGAGCTGCGTAGCATACAGTACGCGAGCTCAGAGCTGATGCGGGAGGTCAGAGGGGCGAGAGGGGCTGTTTCAAGCCCCGGGGCCTGGCTTCCTTCTCTACCCCTTCTAAGTGACATGTGGCCCAGAGGTTCCGTGGGTGGTGGGAGACACTGTGGTTTCTATACAGTTAAGGTTAGGTAGGTTTCAACTCAAATCAGCCGTGGCTGAATATTCATTCCCACCTGACTATTGAACCTTAGCTACCCAAGGCGCAGTTCCGGTGTGGGCGGGCGCTTTGGAGTCCAGCAAGAGCATAGCAGCGATTCCTGAAGGCAAACTGCGTTTTGATACCCAGTGGGTGGGGATGGGGATGTTACATGTTCTGCAATTTGGGGCAGCTCTGCCCAAGGAAGTGCAGGTGTTCTTCACAACTTTTGAAAGACACTTGTGTAAATGCCATGTGCAAATAAGGCTGGCCAGCTTCTTTTCTAAGTTACAGCCAGCTTTTATCCTAAGGTCTCCTAGTTTTGCTCTTCTGTTGCCCTCTACTTTTGTGGGTAGTGAGTTTTTACTTCTATTTTATTTATTTATTTATTCATTTACTTTTGGTCTTTTTGAGACAGGGTCTCGCTATGTGGTTCAGGCAGGCCTTGAGCTCACTTTGTAGCTGGTGTTGAACTTGAAGTGATCCTCCTGCCTCAGCCTCCCAAGTGCTGGAATTATAGGTGTGCGCCACCACGCCGGCAAGTTCTCACTTCTAAACATGACTTTTCCTGTTACATGATAGTTAAGGTGCTGTATTGGATATTATGTGTATAGGTGTGAGTTTTCTGTCAGGAAAATTAAGGAGGTAATAAAGTATTTGTTACAAAAAGGGGTGGGGGTTGGGTCCAGAACGAAATGGAAGATTCTAGAATCTTCCATTGGAAGCCTAGAAGGATTTCTAAGTTTCCATACTATCTTTACAGGGAGGTTTTCTTGCTTGCTCTGAAGGTTTTTGACGTTGGATTTTCCCAGTCGGTGAGGAAATAAGAAGTCACACATTCCTCCATACAAATGCACACTTCAGACCCCAGCCCCGCACCACAGGGAGCTTTGGGGCTCTCAGTCAGACTCTCTCCCTAACAGCAAGCACTTCCTTCTTTTCTCTTGCTTTGGATCTTCCTGGCTGTCGGCCTGCAGACCCTTCCCTTCTCCAGCTTCTTTCTTCTCCCGCTTTCCTGCGGACTCTGTCCATTTGAAAACTTTTCTTCTTTCAGGAGGAGGAGGAGGAGGGGGAGGAGAGGAAGAGGAGGAGGAGAGGAAGAGACTCTGGACAGCACACCTGGGGCCCTGCATCAGCAGCGTGCTCCTCGGCCCATCCCCAGCCACACTGCCCATCTGAATTCTAGATCTGAACGACCTAAAGGACATCTGTAAAACTTAATGTCTCCAGACTTCAAAAATCCACAGCACAGTCTGCCCCCCGGGGACGACCCAGGAACCGCGGGTCCATGCTTGATTCCTCTCCTTCATCACCCCATGCGGTGTGCCACCAGACAATGTCACACGGGGCTTCTCTCACCCCTTCTCTACTCTGTCACCCATGTTTCCAGCAGGGTCCTCACAGCTCCTGGAGCTGGTACTTGAGAATGGTTTGCTTTTCTGTCCCTGCTGTCCTGTAAGGAAGGAAACTAACATTTGCTGAGGAGCTACTGAGTGCACAGCACCCACCCAGCCTGGCCGCAGCTCTGGATTCCCTGGGGTTGGAGTGCGAGGTGTTTGGCATTTGAGTAACTTAATTTGAGTAATGTAACGTGGCACTGGAGTCTCAGGATTGTTACGAAGATTACTTGGGTTAGTATTACTAAGGCGCTTCTAGCAGCACAGGGTACCTAACACATACAATGTTAAGTGCTTACCAGAGAGGCTACACCTACAATCTTGGAAGCCTTGAGTTTCCTCAGATGTGAAACAGGGACCATAGTGCTTGTCTTACAAATTGAATGAGGTAAGCAAAGTAAAACATAGCTCAGTATTGGGTTTTTCACAATATTTGACATGTTACTTCCTTCCTTCCTTAGGATCCAAAGTCATTTAATCTAAGGTATAGTGATTGATATACAATATGGGTTAATGTAAGCATTAAGGCTTTTTTAAAAAGGTGTAATACGAATACCAGGGAAAGCAGGAGGTTTTCTAGCAGTGAATAAAATGGTAAATTGGGGAGAGTGAGCCACGGTTAGAGACATCTGCTCTTTAAAAATCAAATCGGCAAGTCTGTGCTGGCAAGCATTCTCCATCTCCCAGAATCTTCTCTCTTGGTGGGATCTTGGGCCAGCATATGATTAAGCAAATGAAAAATGTGAATTTTCTTTGTAAAAAATTTGAGCTCCAGTGAAACGTGTGGCTAACTTAATGTTGTTGGAAGAAGGCAATTCGTGGCCATTGGTGCAATTACAGGAAGAAAGTCAGAGAGAGTAAATTCGAGCCAGTGATATCATTAGCAATACCTAGTAAAAACAAACAAAATTTCTAGAAGGTTCTCAACCTCAGAAAGAAGAAATGGACCCGGCTGCATCCTTTTCTCCCAGTTATTTCACTTTCCCCTTCCTTCTCCCTGTCTTTTACTGGCATTGAGACCAAGAGTCCTGAAATTTCTTGCAGCTGCCTGCGGAAGAACAGGGTAGACTGATGCAGTACTGGTGCCTTTAATGGAATTCTGCACCAGGGCTCCTGTGGGCCGGCTCAGGGCCTTGGTGGAATCTTCCCGGCTTCTCCTCATGCTGCTAGTCATGCATGCATGCTTGTCTTCCATGATGCTGTGTCTGACACAGTGGCAACATGTAGGAGCTTGTCCTTTGGTGTATTGTCTACTTGCTGCTTCTCAGGGACAGAGGACATGTCTGATGACAGTCCAAACTGATCCCTGACCTGACTGAGAAAGCATGCCTGCCTTGTCACTGGTGAATACAGTACATCTGCTCTTTGGTGTGGGCTTGAGCTGTCTGTTGGGGTGGCCCTCCCAACTTCCCCACCTGCCAGATGAATGCCAGGATCCAGGGCCCTTTCCTGGGAGCAGCTCATGCTGAACTCCAGCACCTTCACTGGTGCATAGACCATACACCTCAGAAGCCCCTCTGGATCTGCAGGGCACCGATGATCCTGAGGACACAGACCATGGCATCTTCAAGTTGTGTGAGGAGAGCTAGTTGCCAAAGGCAAATCAGCTATGGGCTATTTAAGGAAAGAAGCTTCTAGACGTGGACAGACCTGGCAGACCAGACTGAGAAAGCGGGCTGCTGAGTGTCTCTGCCAACACAAGTGCTTTCCATGAAGCTCCCTGTGCCCGACCTCCTCTCTCCAGCCTTCCCCTGCCTGTGCGCGTGGGGCTCACTGCCAAACCCAGCTCTCATGAGTCCCTTTGACACAAGTCTAGTGAAAAGAAGTCAGCTGGCCATATCCTCAGAGGCTCCCTAAATGTGCTCCTTTTGGCATGGCCTGTGCCTACGCAGGTCAGGGTTGACGATCATGCCCAAGAACAAACCATTTCTAAAAACAGTCTAGTCTGAAGAGAGAAGGCTGCTCTGGAGGACGGGGGATCCCTGTGCCATGCAGGTATGCTTGCATGGGGGAAAAGGCTGACCCTGCACACTGGAACCCAAGGCCAGCAGCCCAGGTTCACTCAAAAGCAGACTGGCCCTGGCTTGAGAACTCCATGTGCTGATCGCAAAGCGGACTACTTGAGCATCCCCTGGTATTTTCTTCTCATCACAGTGCAGCCGTAAAGGATGTTATTGAGACCATGGCCTTACCCAGCCCTGTGTCATTGAAAGTTGCCTCCAAAAGAGGGCCTTTGACCTCCATGGTCCCGGGCAGTCCCGACTCTGCTAGCATCTCATCAAGCCGGCCACTTGCTAGTTGTGACTCATCCCTTGCTCCCAGATGGGAGAAGTCCACTGAGGGATTCCTCAGGACAACAAGCCGAGGACAGGAGAGCCAGGTTCCTTCTCGGGAGCCCCCACGGCTCCCAATCTCCCTTCTTTCTGTCTCTCTGCCTCCTAAGAAGCAGCCATAGCTTCAGTGCCCTCATTTCCTCTTTCCTGAGGGGTAGCTGGAGCTTTGAATGTTCCCCCAGAGCAGAGCAAGGGTGATGGCTGCCGGGTGATTGTCCCACGGCGAGCTGGTGCTCTGACTGGTGGCCGAGTCCTCTGTGTCTGGGGCTGGAACTAGAAGCCAGCGGGGATGGTGGGGACCCCAGGCAAGCTGAACTGCAGAAAGGACATGGCGAGAGGATTCCCTTCACCCTGGAAGTGCCATCAAGCCACCAGGCAGCAAGTCTCTGGCATGGATAAGGAACCTGTACCCTGGGAGAAGCACCAGGTGAGAACCAGGTAGCACACGAGGGACCTCAGGCCTCAGCGTCCCTAGGGCACTAAAACGCTACTCAGAAGCCGATGGGCTGGGGAAAAGAGGCGCTAGGTGCTCCACAGCCACTCACAGTACTGGGCCTACAGGAACAAAATGAATTCCAGACCACAGGGACAGGCAGGAGCCCCTAAAGTGCTCTCTGCCTTCACTGGGACCAAGTCAGGATCTGGGTGGGAGAGAATTTGTGAGGGAAGGCCTTGGTGTTTGCAGCTTCCGAGGACTGGGGAAACCCAGGGATGAAGGACGGATCTGACAGTTCAGAGAAAAGCTACCCTAGGGGATCCCAGGGCAAGAGCCCACCTTCCCCCTGTCATAAGGGTTCCACGGGACATGAGTCAGTTCCTGGCAGAAAATCACCAGATGGAGAAAGGGTGGGGAGGACGAGCTGGACCATCTGGCTTCACGAAGCTCGAGCAGCTGGGCTGACAAACCCGGATGCAGGCAGAGGCGAGCAGAGCCTGGGCTGTCACGGGAACGCAGGAGCCCAGAGTGTACTGCCCAACACAGTAGCTGTGGCCAGTGCAGCTCCGGGAATGTACATGTAAGTTAACTGAGATGAATGCAATTTCCTCCAGGCGCTGTCTCCATGTCCAGGGCTCTACAGCTGCAGGAGGCCATGGCTGCCTCCTAGGTGGTGCGGAATGTGCTGTGAGACAGCTGGTGCTGGTCTGGAGGCTCCGTTTCATCTCTGTGGTCTGAATGCCTTTAGGTCCTAATACACCTTGCGATGTGAAAGTGAGCCCTGAGACCTCCGTGAGAAAGCTGGCCTGGAGCGGGGCTGGGGTGGCAGCAGCAGTGAGCCTCCACTTTGGCCCCACTGTCCTCTCTGCTTCTCCCTTCTCAGGCTGGGAAAAAGGCAGAAGGCAGCCAGAGCTCTGACCGGGGAGAGCCAGGCTCCAGTGCCCTGCGCACTGGTCCTGGGGAGCTACTCAGGGGCACTGTGTGCTCCCTGCTGGGCCATAGTCTAAGCAGAATGCCTCCAGCCAAGCAATGGGATGCAGTAAATTTCAGAAAGAGCAGCTCCTGCTTTCCACTCCCCCACCGCCGAGGGGAGCATGGTCAGGACCCCCTCCCTGCAGATGTTGGGCAAACTCCTGCTCCCAGGGCAGACCACCTTCTTCTGGAGCGCAAGCCTGTAGCCCACTTCCTCCCCTGGTTACCCTTGCCAGACACTGTGAATAGCAATACCAGGTCCCTAAGGGACATCATCCTCCCTTCCGGTACCTAAATCTGTCGCTGAGAGTAGAAGGTCTGAAGCTGACACTGCTTCCTCCCCGAGTCCCTGCACTCTCTGGCCACGGTGAGATCAAAGCTGCCATAAGAGGCACAGACCTGGGGACCAGCCCGGCCCACACTTATGGTCCTAGAGGATCTGCTGTGTGACTCCTTCCTCAACTTCCTTTCTCGCCTCAGCTAAAGTTCCCTTTCAAGTTTTTTTAAAATTTTCTTTTGGAACCAGGAATCGAACTCGGGACCTTGCACTTGCCAGGCAGGTGCTATATGGCTGAGCTATATCCCAGGACCCGTTTGAAGTTTTAATTGGGATAGTATTGAATGGATATATAGATCAACTTGAGAAAGGACATCTTAAAAATACTGTGGTTTTGTTTGTGCTGGAGATTGAACTGAGCTGCATCCTCAGCCCTTTCATGTTTAATTTTGAGACAGGGTCTTATTGCATTGCTAAGTTGCCCAGGCTGGGCTCAAACTTGTGATTCTCCTGCCTCAGCCTCCCAGAGCACTGGGATTATAGGCAGGGGCTCTCTTAATACTGAGTTTTCTAATTTGCGGATATACCTCTCCAGTTACTAGTTTTTCTTTCTTTTCTTTTTTTTTTTTTGCGGTACTGGGGATCAAACTCAGGACCCTGCGCTTGCTAGGCAAGCGCTTATTCCACTGAGCTATATCCCCAGCCCTCTAGTTTTTCTTTCATTCCTCTTTATAAAGTTTGATAATTTTCTCTATAGGGATTGGAGCTACTTTTGTTAGCTTTATTCTTAAGCACTAGACATGTTTTCAGTGCTTAATGTAAAAAGTACGTTACAAACTTTCCCCTTCTCTTTGCTGTTAAATTTTAGCTCACGATGGGACAATCTGGCTGTTTAGTTACCTTCTGACCATCAGAAACAAAACCTTTTTATGCTGACCAGCTTGGTCCTGCCTAGTCACACGGGGCCCAGGTACTACCCAGGCAGCTCCAGGTGGTCGTCTCCTAGCTGTAGGGAAGGGATTTCCTCTGGTTTGCTGCAGCGTGTTCACAGCAGCACTACCTACCACTCACCCCACTCTTAGAACACCACCAGAGCCCTGGGGTTTTGCATGTGTGAGTGGAGGGGTGAGTTTGTCTCAGCCAGCATACACTCACCTTTAGCTTTGTTGTGACTTGTTCTGTGTGCACAGTGTGTGAATGTGAGATGGGCAGCTGGGTTTAGGGTAGGGATTCACTTTGGTGAATTCACTTTCCGTGAGTGGTGCGGGGAGTGGACAGGATGGAGGAGTTTAGAGGAAGAGTTCGAGGTGAAGATAGAGAAGCAAGCACACACGCGGGCCCGCGGCAGTCCCTGGCTTTGATGAACGGCACCTGCTATGGCAAATGTTGAATGTCCCCCAAAGGCCGGTCCCTCAGGGCGGTGTTATTAAAAAGGAACCAAACCTTTCGGAGGTGGGGTCAAATGGTAGAACCTTAGTCGCTGGCGCCGTGCACTTGAAGGGGACTGCGGGACGGCAGACTGTTCCCTCCCTCTGCTTCCTGGTTGCAGTGTGAGAGTTTTGCTCATGCACGCACTTTCTGCCACCTGCCGCCCTCACCAGATCTGAGCCAATGCAGGCACCATGCCTTCCACCCTCCAAACCAGGAGCGAAATCATCCTCTTTCTCTTTATAAGTCAGTTGCTTCAGATATTTCACCAGTAGTAACATGCCTCTGAAGAATACACCCATCTCCTACATCCTTGCTGCCTGACTGTCCTTCTGCAGAAATGTTTAAAACTACAAACTCACTACACACATCAACAATCATGCCAGGGAGATAAAAAAATTTCAGACAGAAGTCTTATTTAATGGTGAGATATAAAAGCTGTTTTTCAGGTCGCACTTAGAAGCCACTGGTTCTTGAGCAAGATCCTGCTAGTTATTTTATTTGCACCAGACCTTCAAGAGGCTTCTGGTTTGGTTTTCTGCCTGAAAACACAAAGATACTCTTGAAATCTACTCTTTAGCAAGGGTCCAGTGGACCCAAATCTCATTCCTCTTCCCTCCTGGCCAGCCTTCCCTGGTTAGCCTTAGGCAGGGCCTTTCTCCTCTGCTGTTCGAAGTCCTCTCAGGGACACTCACAGAAAAGATCCACTTTCCTTTCTCTTTACCCTACAGACTGACCCTGGCATGTGTGACATGCAAACGGCTCCAGGCCGGTTCTTGTCCCCGTCTAGAAAAAGTCTCTCACGTTTTGCCCCGTGACCTCATGATAGAAAACCAGTGCCTGAGGAAACTGGGGGCACCTTGTAGTTAGGCCGCCTTACCCAGGCAAGTCCTAGGAATCTGTGCTTCTCCCAGATTTTCATGACTCAGGTAGAGGGTCTCAGGCTGGGGCCCCTGTGGGTGTCAATGTCAAGAGAAGGCGCACTCCACAGGGCAGGCTGCCCAATCCACTACCTGCGCTCCTGAGACACAATTTAGGAAGCCCACCGCAGGACTCAGCATCCCGCCTCAGACAGTATCAATCAGGAACACATCTGAGTCAACCACGGGGTGACTCAAGGCTCTGAAATACTGAAACCGTCTGTCTCCCGACACAGATGAACACGATGCCAGTTTCCCTACAGAGAGGCTGTCATCTGACACCGAACCCCCGCTCAGCAGCAACCCTGCCTTCCTGGCCTCCCCTGGTCACGCTGCTGTGGGCGGTGGACCTGTTGGTACCTCTAGATCCTGGAGCTTGGAATAGTCCTATGTGTGGGCAGAGACACTGTGGGTGTCCAGAAAGTAGCCAGCGTGGTTTGGTGGTCCTCCTTAGGCTGGGACACAATTTATCTCCTAAATGGGCTTGGAAGGAAGAGCCAGCAAAGGTATATTTGTTTCCCTGGAGGAGGTAGGGAAACACTATTATTATCACCAAAGGATGGTTCTTAGTTCTGTTCTCTGAAAATCAGTGGAGGTCCCTAAGCATTCTTTGAGAGGAAGAGCCCGCGTTGTAAGGATACTACCTGTACTATCTTTTAAGTGCCTCAAAGGTTGAGTCCCTCTTTCTGCAAATCCCCGGCAGAGTAGCTAACCTGGACACATGCTTGCGAACAGTGCTGCATGGTGGGAAACACTTGCCCTTCAGAGCTGGGGGTGCTGGATCACAACCTCACTTCGGCCACCTAATAGTGAGAGATACTGTTGATACTGGTGATTTCCTCCCTGCCTCCCTGCAAGGGGGACAGCAGCACCTGTCTTCTAGGGAAAGGTTCGTAGGCCATGATGTGTGTGTAGCACACGGCATGTTATCAAAAATGTTACTTGAATATTAATTCAAAGTCTCATGGATGATGGTGATCCAACAGCCAAGGAGAAACTCCCAACCCCAGTTAAATTCTCAGATGAGTGAAAATCTGAATAAACACAGACGATATGGCCAGCGACTTGTCTTTTTTGTCTCTTGCTGGTCTGTGTTACATCTGGGAAAACTCGTAAAGGAAGAGAAGAGAAGGTGCACAAAGGTGGAGGGTAACTGTAATTCTCCCACACTTTCCTTTCTTTCACTCTTGAAAAGCTGTTGTGGCCATGGGGGCCACTGACTTGCTGTCACAGCCTCCCTGAGAAGTTGTCAATCCCTGGCCAGCAGATGCTGGCAATTCTGATCTGTCTACAGAGGCCACAGTTAGAAGGTGCTGTTCACACCAGCCTGACGTGCACCATCCAGGACCATGAGGTGGCTCACGGGAGGGCACAGATGATCCAAGGTGACAGATCCAACCTCACCTACCCTGCCTCATCAGCCAGTGGTTCCAACCTCCTTTCCCTACAAAGGGCAGCGCAGAGGAGTCTGCAGGGAACTTCTGCCACTGGCTCTTCTGTGCTGAGGGTGTGAGGGAGCAAGGACTCTGGGGCAGAAACAGGAAGTGCCCGTTGGCTGGGGCCCTGAGTCCTGAGTGAACACAGCTCTGGCTGAATTCTTCACAGGAAACTGGGCCGCATGGCTAGTGAAATGGTAAAACACAGGCCTGGGCGGGTCTGGGGGGCTGGGCCGAGAGGTTTGGTTTGCCAGTCTGAGGGAAATGGGAGGAGAAAGGTCATGGCTCAGTTCACTGAGGATTCTGTGTCCTTTTGTCCCAGTCAAGGCCAAGGGCATGAACTGGGATTAGCACCGCTCAGTGCTTGGCAGGCGGAGGAGTCAGGGCACTGATCCTGGGAGCGGGGATGGCCCCAGCTGGGGATTCCTGCCCACTTACTCTCATTTTTTCCCTGCGCGCACGCCACCCTCCTCCTGCCCCTCTCCGCCAGCCCTGCCTCAAGGCCTACCTTGGGTTTGAAGGCAATGAGTTTCAGGATCATCTCCACAGTGAAGAGGCCGGTGAAGAGCATGTTGAGGATGTTCATGGCGATTTTGAACAGGCAGCTCTGGCCGTAGTGCTGAGAGAGGGAGGGAGTCAGGAGCCATGAAATGGGGGTACCGTGAGGGAGGGGCCCCCCAACTACTCACTCCCTTTGCCCAGCCTTGTCCAGGGCCTTCATCTCAACTGCACTCTTCCCTCGCCCAACCTCCCGGAAACCTTCCCATACCGGGGCAGCCAGGCAGACGCAGCAGGGCCTATAAACTCTTCCCTCTCTACTGTCTCTGAAAACAGGGATTGACAGAGTTCTGTGTCCCTTCTTCGACCAAGTTCAATGACTCTGTGGTGACTTCCATCACCCCAAAGTTCTGGCACGGTCACCTTCCCTGCAGACAGGTGCATATAGCAGCTCCCTCACACCCCATGCCTTATTGACAAGGAGCGCTTTTCTGTCCCTCTCTCGGTTCTTCACCTCTGTTTCCTCTGTGCAGGGGTTCTCTCATAAGGTCCCAGTGGGGAGCTCATCCTTGGGAAGAGCCCTTGACTTTCACTAGCTGGGGGAAGAGGCAAGCTCTCTGCCCTTTCTGCTCCTCTGACTAGCAGGAAGGCGAGCACCGAGATGGTCTCACAGCTCCTTTACACCCTGCGTCCTCCCACGCAGGGCCCCAGACTGACCTGCATGGCCAAGCAGATGGTGTTGAGCAGGATGAGGACAAACATCAGGTACTCAAAGTAGGTGGAGTTGACCACATACCACACCTTGTACTGGTGCTGGTTCTTGGGAATATACCTCCGCAGGGGCCGGGCCTTGAGGGCGTACTCCACACACTGTCGCTGGGAGGGGCACAGGACAGCGGGGTCAGCTTTTGGGGTTGTGTGGGGCATCGGCATCAAAGGGGGGAGGCGCTGTGCATGGAGCTGCACACTCTGGGAGAGGAATCGGATGTCATGGAGACAGCCTCAACCTCCAGCACACTTCTGGGTTTGGGATGTGATTTGCAAAACGCTTTGATGTTTCCATCACCCCTGTATTCAAGGGAGTTCTTCTGATCAACTTTCCTTAGCTAGAGTGTAGGGGAGGGGTATGCAGCTCCTTTCTTTCAGCCTGGAAGTGTGTTTTTCTGCCTGGTGGGTAGGTGGGTGGCCTTTGACAGGTAATGACTGACCTAGAGTTGGGCTTCTCATTGGTCATGGAGGAATTCTAACGCCGTCGATTTTCCTCGGGGTGCTGCTTGCTCCAAGTTTTCTTTCTATCCCAAATCCATCTCTTGTACTTGCTAATGTCCACCAGACCAGAAAACATGATTCACTAGGAGGGCTGACTAAGTTATTGGGGCTCCAGCAAAGGTGATTTCATTTCCATGTGCTGTGCCCAAGTTCCCTCTGGAGGCTGAGTGTTACTCTGGCATCTGACCCCGGAGGCTTACCGACTTTGCGTCCTGTTCTTCCCATTTCTATTATTGTTACCCTGATACTAGCTCAGGCTCTAAGTACCTCTCATCTGCATTTTTATTTTTATTTTTTAGAATTGAGGATTGAACCCAGAGCCTTTGAACTGAGCTGCATTCCCAGTCTTTTTTATTTTTTATTTTGAGACAGGCTTTCTCTAAGTCAGTCTAAATTGTCCAGGCTGGGCTCGAGGGCTCGAACTTGTGATCCTCCTGCCTCTGCCTCCCTAGGGATGCAGAGCGGAGGGGAGGTGGCCCAGGGATTACACCTACATCCCACGCTAACAGCGTCGTTACTCATCAGGTGAGCTGCGCTTCTCACTGGCTATGGAATGCGTCCCCAGCATGGGCACCATCTCACTCCTAGTCACACTTCCTTCCTGGCCCCCAGCTCCAGGCTTCAGGGTTTTCCTTAAGAAACCACGTGAGAATGGTTTCCTAGAGGAAACCCTTGCCCATCCTCCATGCCCTCCTGCCCTCATTGTTTAAGCTTCTCTCCTCTTTCTCAGTGGTGCCAGCCCGCCTGCGCAGGTTCTAACTTGCCAACTTCTTGACAAGGCATGAGACTTGGGCATATGATAGAGCCTGTCACAGTGTACCCTTAAATGAAAGAAATGTTTGTTGGCTGCATATGTTTGCCAGATGTAGGACTTGCAGGGATCTGCATTTTCTTTGCAAGAAGACCGACAGCTCTATGTGCTTGAGGAGGGGACGGCGGACCTTGGTGTCCACACAGATACCTCCCTGGACTTTAGCTGACTTCCCGGTGGGCCACGGGCTGGCGGCAGCTGCCGTTCCTTCCACGGCCCTGCTGCCCTTCTTGCCCTCCTCCACCCCTTGGAAAGCTACCTGGTTCTTGTCCAGCTCGCAGTTCTTGTACTCTTGCTCTCCCTGCTCCTGGAAGGTGACGATGACGAAACCCACGAAAATGTTCATCATGAAGAAGGCGATGATGATGATGTAGATGATGAAGAAGATGGAGATCTCCACGCGGTAGTTGTAGATGGGGCCCTTGTCTTCCGTGTGGGAGTCGATGGAGCGGTACAGCAGCCTGCAGGAGGAGACGGCTCCCGTGGAGGGAACTGGAGAGGCAGGGTCACCTCTGGGAGATGGAGGCACCACTGCTCCTCAGGACCCTTGAGAACCAAAGGATGTAGCTCTAGGCTAGGAGTCACGTGGCCTAGGGCCAATCATTTTAACTGCTCTGAGAGTCAAGATTCTTCACCTGCAACACGGATGGAGAGTAATTTCTGACTTTCCTACCCACAGAGTGGTTGATACACTGTATAGGAAGGTGTTTTGAAACAGTCAAGAACTACTTAAATGTAACATGACTCAGGGACATCAGTTTCAAAATGGACATGTTGGTGAATCGGAAACAGCTTTGCAAGCTGGCGTGGACTCAGAAGAGGCTGGAGTGAACATACAATAAGTCTGAGAGAAAATACCAGCTTAGGTAACAGTACTAATGGGGCTTGTGGTTATTTGGCTCATCCACAATGGTTTGGCTTTCTGCTTAGGTCATTTACAGCATGTGCTGTTTACAGGGGCCTGGGAGATGGCCCCATTAGCTTGTCACTCTTTGTGGACAGAGGTCATCTCCGCCCCTTCTCTGTACTCCCTCACAGCGTGTGGCTGTGTTCCAGATGTCACCTACATAAGCAGCAGCTCACATGTAAGGCCCATGCACTGCTGGGTGGGGGTGAGGGTGTGCATGCACAGATATGCAGAACAGCTAGTGGACGGGCTGCCTGCTCAAGGCGACACTGGCTGGTGCAGGTATGAAGGTGTCGCCCCTGCGGTGGGACTGGGACTCCTGCTCGCACCCCTTTCTCACCATCCGCTGTGAATGTAGACCAGACTTTTCCCGAGGATGCCGGGGTAGCCATCTGCACCCCCTCTGAGTGAACGCTGGGAGTGGAATCTGGAAGTCTGTGGTGGCTCCAGTGCCCACACCTGGAGAAGCCCTTCCCCTCCCGCCCCCATGAGCCACGAGGGTCATGACAGAGGCTTTGGGGATCATGCTGAGGTTGGAAAAGGGAACTGAAAAAACACTCATTCTTGGTTGGATTTTCTAAAGTGCTGACATCTTGGGCTGGAGATGTAGGTCAGCGGTAGAGGACTTGCCCAGCATGTAAGAGGCTCTGGGTTTGAGCCTGAGCACTGCAGATAGACAGATAGATAGGTGATAGGTAGGTAGGTAGGTAGATAGAACACTGACACATTCTAGAAGAGTCAGTGTTTCAGCAGTGGCATGGCCTCCAGGTTATTCCAGAAACACCCCCTCATTGCCTGGGAGGCGTGAGCTCTGGAAAGAAAAGTAGGGGAGTAACGAAAGTGGGCAATAGTGGCCTTCCGTGGCTTGGCCTCCAATGTCAGGGCAGAAGGGCCTTGGATAACGCACTCACTCTGGCCACCCCTCAAAGGTGGAGACGGTGAAGAGGGCCATCATCGCTGCCAGGACGTTGTCGAAGTCAAACTTGCTGTTCTCCCAGCTGCGGGGCTGGATAATAGGTTGGTCAACCTCCCCATCTTTGTATGTGATGTAGTTCCCCCTGGGAGAGGAGGAGAAAGAGTCGTTTTGGTGTCTCCCATGTCCCCTTGGCACCTGACCACCCAGTGACCCGGTATGCTGGGTGGAATGCACTGGGATAGGGTGAAACCACACGGTTCCAGCCGCTAGGGAGAACCTCAGTGGGCAGGACCCTCAGGAGTAGATGAGTCTCTGCATCACACCAGTGAGACCAGATTCCGCGTGGGTAGAATCCAGCTGTGCCCCTTCTCAGACCAGCCAGCAACCCTCGAGGTAGCCACTTTGCCACAGGCTGCTCACCCGCCTGTGGACACTCACTTGCATTCTGCTTCTGTCTGTTTGGAGCTATCAGAACAGGTATAGAGTTTTCCCTGGAAGCCAGAAGAACACAGTGATTAGAGATGTTCATTAGTCAATATATCCATCAAAAAATGATTAATGGGGCATCTCTAGCATCCAGCACTGAGCCGAGCATTGTGGGATAAACACTGCAAGATGAAACAGAATCCAGATAGAGCTGACATGACTCACACACGTTAAGCAGGTGGAGACCGACTATGTCAGTGTTATGGGTACCCGTGGAATTCAAATGCAGGCAGCTCCAGCCCACGAGGGCTGGACTCTTTAGAAAGTCCTTGGGAGGAAGGAGGAAGTAGTGCTGGGTTTGAAGGGAGGACTTAGCTGTGTGGTTGCGGGGGAACCAGTGAAGTGGGCGGAGGGAAACAGGAGAATGCTTCAGGTAGGAGAAGAGCAGAACCGAGAGACAAAAGCGGAGAAGAGAAGAGAACTGGGAGGACCCTGGCTTCAGGCTGGCTGGGAAGGGGGGATGGGAAGCTACTGATAATGAGCAGCTGCTGTGGGTTTTGAGCAAGTGGATGATACACAGGTTCCAGAGGATGGAAGACAGTCTCCCTTTCTGGACAGAAGGAAGGGCAGCCCGCACTGCTCAGCCTGAGAAGCAGAGCCCCTTCCCATTCCTCTCTCCTCTGGTCTGGGAGGCTTGCGCAGGGCTGTGGTCAGAGGTCACATTTACCCCATTCTGGCCCTGGCTGTTGTCCTCATCTTACTGTACCCACCGGCTCCCAGCGCAGGGTGCTGCTGACGTGCGGGGAGGAAAGTGGGGTAGTTTAGAATCAAGGCCTCACCTTGAAGAGCTGGACCCCGATGCAGGCGAACATGAACTGCAGCAGTGTGGTGACGATGACGATATTCCCAATAGTCCGGATGGCAACAAACACACACTGGACCACATGCTGCAGTTGGAGAGGGGCAGGGGGCAGGGGACACGGCTTCAGCCCAAGCTCCCATCAGCTGGGTGTGAACCTCTGCAGGGAGGTGGTGCAGGCAGCCTCTCTGCTACAAGTGGGAGGAACCAGGCTCCTGGGGGGCAAGCAACCTTCCCACAGCCACATGATGAGTGAGTGGTGGAACACATTAGAATGTCAAGTCCCTCTGGGACTCCCAAGGACTTGTAGGGCTACAAGCCCTATCAAAATTTCCATTTGATCACAGTAGGCACACACGGGCCTCTTCATTGCCTGGGGTCCTGTGTCTGAGTGTGGGTGTGTATGGCTCCATTTTGCAAATGTTAGCTTTAGAACTTGGGTTTTGAATAGTGGCTGCTGTTACTCTGTTCATCATGGAACCAGACCTTGAAGGGAGACTACAGTCTGGGCTTCCACATGGCAGGCACTGGCCTGGCCATGACCTCTTCCTCCTAGCTCACCTCTCACTTCAGCTGACCTTCCGCCAACCCACGGGCTGACTGATGTTTGCTGCGGGGAGGCTCCCAGGCTGGACCCAGCTGTCTCACCTTTAGCCCCTTAGCCCTGTTGATGGCCCTCAGGGGCCTCAGGACTCGCAGGACTCGCAAGATCTTCACCACGTTGATTGCGCTGGATCTGGGGGAGAAACAGGGCGGGTGATGAACTCTCCCTGCTCCTGGCGCAGTTGGGAATGATGTGCTGAGATAGGTAGGTCTATAGGTACTGAGCCGGGAAGGTTGATGCCGGGCAAACTCAAGAAAAAGGTCTGCCTTGGAGGTTTCTGGGGAGACAGTTCTTTACTCCCAATCCCACCCCTAAGCACTTGGAGCTTTTCTGCCACTCAGACTTTTCTTTTGCTGAGTATATAAGGAGTATATACTCATGCTGAGTATATAACCAATTCAGCATGGGTCATGGGCAATAGAATATGCCACTTGGGAACATCCTGGTGTCAGCAAAGGTAGAGAACAAGGCCTGCCAGAATTCAGACCTCGTGGCTGCCCACCTGCCAGCCAAGTCACCTCAGATACTTTTCCTAACTTTTCAGAGCTCTAGTTTCTTCATCTGTAACATGGGACAGTAGTTAGCAACCTAGGGCACTGCAGGAATTCAAAGGGAGTTTTACAGGCATCAGGTAGCAAACAGTGTGCTGGTCACATATCATGAACTGACATCATTGTACTTAAAGCAAGACTACAGTAATGGTGCAACTTTAGGCCTTGTGTTGTGGTTGGAGGCTGTAGGTGTGAGGAAGGGATTTTTGGGTGGTGATATCCAAATACAGATTCCAGGCAGATGTCTACTGTAATATGTGTAAGTAAATTCCACTCTAGT
Source organism: Dinomys branickii (assembly GCA_004027595.1). Classification (NCBI taxonomy): domain Eukaryota; kingdom Metazoa; phylum Chordata; class Mammalia; order Rodentia; family Dinomyidae; genus Dinomys; species Dinomys branickii. The sequence continues at coordinate 37,017 of PVLD010003811.1, read as the reverse complement.
TCGGGGACTCCCAGAAAGAACAGCCTCACAGAGCTGATGCCACAGCCAAACCAGAACCTCTGGAGGCTGCCAGCTACTGCACCGGTGGCAGGATGGCAAAGCTCCCTCTGCAAAGCCCCTTCAGCAAGATGCCTGGATGGTTTCCAGCTCTCCTTCCTGCCCAGATGGAGCTTACTAATGACGTTAGGCTGGTAAACAACTCAGAAGTTCACCCCCACCCTCCCAGGCTGTCTGACTGGGTATCCTCTCCAAAATTTGGAGAGGTGGGCTCCTGCTGGCCTCGGGAGCCTGAGCCATTGGCAAAGGCTGATTTTGTTGTTCCTGGGTCAGGAGGAAGTGCACAGCAGGGAGCTAGTAGAAAGGACTCACTTCCCTGGGTCTTTTATTCCACAGGGCTCAAAGGACATCCCTCTGTCACTACATTTCTTCCCCAAGCATGTCTGGGAGGGAGTCAGCATGCACCATTTCACAATGGAAGGGATTTAAAGGTCAGATGGGACCAAAAAAAAAAAAAACCTAAAAGGACAAAGGTTTGGTCCAAGGTGCTATAGTGATTTAGTGGTAGAGCTAGGATAGAATCTAGGCCTATAGGTACTGAGGCAGAAAATTCTAGGAATATAATTGATGTCACAGAAAAGGGTCTCACTCCTGTGGTTCCTTCTCAGCATAAGAAAGACTTACGCCTTTCTCTCCCATTGGCTTGAACTTGAGCAAGTCTCCTCATGTCCTGAACTCCAAATTTCCCATCTGTAGGTCAGTGATAATAGCGCTTGACCTGTCTACATCATAGATTGGTTTTTGAGGGCCATGGAAGGGTGCTTAGGTGAAAGTGCTTTGACAGTCAAAGTGCAGATTTAATGCACTGGGTGGTTAGGATTTTTCTTTTTTTGGGGGGTACTGGGAATCAAACATAGGCCCTTGCACTTGCCAAGCAGACACTTGTGCCACTGAGCTATACTCCCGGCTACCGGGTGGTTAGGGTGCTGCAGAAACTCACAATCAGCTCCTTCTAAGCCTCCTCTAGGCTTGCAACCTTGATTGGGCAAGGACTCTCCCAGCGAGCTTTAAAATTCCTAAATCTCAGAATGTACCCCTCTGGGGGTGAGATTCAGACAAATGTCTTTTTTGGTGGTACTAGTGATCAACCCAAGTGCCTTTGCACTGAGCTACATCCCCAACACGCCACGTCCTTTTAAAATTTTGACACAAAGTCTTGCTAAGTGCCTAGGTTTTCCAGGCTGCCATGGTGGCAGGATGGCAAAGGTCCTTCCACTCAAGTAATTTCTCTGTGCAGCCAAGATTGAGAATCAATAAATCTTCTCTTTTTCCAGTACACACACACACACACACGCTTTGACTGAAGACAGATGAGAGAAGGAGGAGGGAGGATGGACCAGAAGGGCAGGGAAGGCCACAGCAATGGCAGGCTTTTAGCAGCTAAAGGGTAGCCACGACCCCCGGGCAGTTGCTAGAAGAGAGGAAAAGGTGCCAGGGCCTGGCCCTATCTGCCATGGCAAAATTCAGATATTTGGACATATTCCTGTGGGTCAGTATACCCTAAGGGTCCTACTGCTGAGGAATTGGATGCAAGAAATCACAGCCACCTTGTTATGTGACCTCTAAGGCCCTTCTTCTTTTTTTTAGACAGGGTCTCACTATGCAGTTCAGGGTGACCTCCGGCTCATAGCGATCCTCCTGCCTCAGCCTCCTGAGTGCTGGGATTACAGGTGTGGGCCACCATGCCCGGCAAGGCCCTTCCTCTTACATCAGTCACACTGGTGGTCCTGCAGGCAGCCCTCAAGGTTTGGCCGTCCTCTTTGACACCCATTCCTAACTGCATGTCCCCTGCTTGGGCTCAGGGAGCATTACTCACTGGATGCCAAAGGAGATGAGGGACACGCTGACCACCAGCAGATCCAAGATGTTGAAGTAGTTCCGGCAGAAAGAGCCCTTGTGTAGAAAAGCCCCATAAGCAGTCATCTGCAGGGAGGTACAGAGAAATGCAAGCATGAGTAACCCAAGCCCAAGCCCCAAAGACCCCTCAGCGCCCACTACCCTTTCCTCCCACAGCTTCCTTTGGGCAGGTCCCAGGATCTACCGCAGGGAAAAGGAAGGACCGAACAAGGAGAAAAGGGTCTGCAAACGTTCACTCAATTGCCAAAGAACTCCCCCAGCTCAGGGGTATAAGTAGCTCCCGCATCGACCATGCAAAACTCTTCAATCCTATATTCAAAGCCCTTTCAAGTGAACCTTCCATCCCTCTTTGGTTTCCCACTATTCCAGGACAGCTGCAGCCTGATAGGGCCCTTTGCCGATGCTCTCCAGGCTAACTTTCCCTTTAGTATACAGTTCCCTACTTGCTTCCAAATCCTCTTGCCTCTGAGGCCAGCTGGAAAGCTAGAACCTGGGGGTGAGAAAAGGAATACCCAGCAGGGCAATCAACTACCTGTGTCTTGGTTTGCCTAGGACTTAATGGGCTTTATCACTGGAAGTTTGCTTCCCAAGAACCCTGCGGTCTGAGGCAGACTGGAACAGATGGTCACCTTAGCGATGGGTGAAAAGTTCTGCCAACAGCTGGCACTTAGTATCCCTCCACTCCCGAGCCTCAAAGGGTGCTCGGTCCATGTCAAATGTTCTCCGCTCAGTTTGCTTGTCTTGTTTCTAGATTACACCTGGGGCCCTTTGAGGACGTGGTCTGTCTGGCTGTGCGTTCAGAAGGTGGCCAGTGGCAGTTCCTCTGCCAGACTGCCTGGGTTTGAACTCCAGCCCTATACTATTTTATTTGTGCAGCTTCCCGCAGGATACTGAATGTCTCTGGTTCATCTGTATCACCTGAAAGGTGAGGATACTGATAACGCCTACTTGCTAAGGCTGTGAGCAGTGGTTGCATACAAAGCACTCGGAACCCTCTCTTATAGACAGTGAGCTCCGGATAAGTGCCACTTGTCATGGTAGCTTTGAGTTCTGGGTTCTTCCTGTCTGAGGGAAGTTGAGTTTCCTCATGTACAAAGGTGCGGGGGATGATACTGCTCGCTGCCTGTGTGAAGCTCGTCCAGGTAAACAAGAGCCCTTTGAAAATTTTAAACCTGAGAACACAGGATGATGATTATTGCTGCGGGACTTGACTATGTAGTTTTGGTGTTTTTTTTTGGTACTTGGAATCAAACTCAGGTCCTTGCTCTTGCCGGGCAGGCACTTGACTATAATTCCTGCTCTTGGGGCTTGTAGAAAGCTGAGTACTGTGGGCGCTCAACCAACACCGTTTCCCCCTCTGCTGACTTGAGTTTAGGGGCCATGGATATCCAGGCGAAGGGCTGTAAAAGGCCAGGGGCCATGAGGCATCAGCCAAAGGGAAAAATTCAGAGCTGATGGCTCAGAGGACGAGAGCTGCTCCCTGGTCATCTGGGGTCCAGCTTATCTCCCTGGAGTCAGAGCGTGTCTGGGATGCTGAGGCCGAAGCACAATCCAAAAGCTAACACAGGAGGAAACTGGCAAAAATAGCTCTTGCAACCTGATTCTTTCCATTTATCTCGTGCAGCGGGGGCCACAAGGGACTCAGGCACTGGTGGTTCGCAACAGCTTATACAAGTAGGGAGATTACATAAAAGGTTGCAGGGGAATCTGGCTGCAGATCTCTCCTGAAGGCCCATTTGGAAGGTTCGCTATCCTGTGTGTGAGGAAGACCAGGGGCCCCGGAGACTGGGCTGGGGTTGCTTCTGCAGCTCACGTTCACCAAAGAGTTCCTGTACCCGGAGAAGGCTGAGTACCTTCCCTAGACTCCCTGCTGTTAATCTTAGAGAAGGCGCTGGGGTCTGGACCCTCCGTGCTTGGACATTCCAAGGCTGCCACTAAGCTCCAGCAGAGCTCTCGGTCTGTATGTGGGAGAAAGCATTCCTTAGACAGGTAGGCAGTGGGGCTCAGAAGGCCAGCTTCTGTCTTTGGGCTTTGAGGTTCTTTTTGCTCAGGAACCCAGAAGGAGATTGTGTGTGTGTGTGTGTGTGTGTGTGTGTGTGTGTGTGTGTGTATGAGACAGAGAGAGAGAGAGAGAGAGAGAGAGGTGTGAGGGGCAGGCACCTAGTGCAGAGTGTGCTTCCTCTACCCCGTTTTGTGACTGCCGCCCCTCTAATCTCTGCTTCCTTGAGGTTCTAGGCTGTCACCAAGGAAAGGCCTATTGTTTAGTCTTTCCATCCTGTGGAGAACAAAGGCTCACTAACTCAGAGCAGGAAGGGCAGCAATAACCCCTGCTCAGCCACCAGTGGTCACCACCTCTCTAGGAATCCCTCCTGGTTATTAATGCATCGTTGCTCTTGACACTTCATGCACTGGTCCTGATGGGACTTTCTCTCTTGTCTCCATGACAGTCTTCTGCATTTCAGGCTAGCTGGTGTATCCTGCACACCTTTCCTTTTATGGTAAATTGCCTCAGGCCCTTCAATGGTTCCTTCTGCTGAGTGAGCTCATAGTCGGCCAGTGCTATCTGTGCTATGGCATGATGCTTCCGATAAAGGACAAGACCCAGTGAGAAGGAAGTGACTGGCATGGAGTGGACATTCACAAGCACAGTGAGCATCAGAGAGACCGGAAGTGGAATAGGGGCAAGGGGAGGGAAGGGCCTTGGGTGACCACACTTGCAGAGAGGCTTTCATTTTTGCTGTGGGACCCTCTTGAAGGAGAGGTGACACGGATACCATTGAAATCTACAAGGGATACTCTGAAGGGGGTCCAGAACGGGGGCCTCAGAGCTTTTCTTGTCCTGGGGAAGAACTTTTTGGGTATGTCTGAATCTGGAGTTCAGGAAAAAAGCAGCTTTCCCTGGAAAAGGGGTTCTCAGCCAGGCGTCTGAGTGCAGTCATGTGACTCTTGGTTCCCACTCCCCTCCACTCCTGAAACTGGGCCTGGCCAGATCATTTACCCCTGCACAGAAAAGAAAAATCTGAGCAACACCCTTGGTGAGCTGGAGCCAGGGACAGAAGCTGGGACAATGGGATGTCTGTCCAGAGACGAGATGTCATGGGGAGCACACGAGATGCCTTGTGTAAGTGGGTGTGACGGAAACGTCAGGTCCATTAAAGGCCTGGGCTGTGACATAGCAGTTTCATCAGGAAGGGAAGGGTCTATAGTGGGCAGTGGATACCAGCTTGGGTCACCCTCAGTGATGGGGCGAGAAGGAACCTCAGCTCTTCTGGAGGGGGTGTTTCAGGCAAGTGTCCCCGGAAGAAGATGCCTGAGCAGAAGCCTGTGCTCAGACCCCATGATCCCTCTCTTCTGGTAAACCTGGCCTGACCTCAGACAAGCTTACCTTACCCACAGGCTGAGAACTCACAGCCTGTAGCCCAGGTGCACCAGCTGGGTAATTCATAGGCTTAGAGGCTCAGAAATGTGTGGGAAAAACTTAGGAATAAGTTCTCTTGCCCAGTGTTGTTTGGACATAGGCTTGATCTGTTTTGAGTCAGGCATGTCATAGCAGCTCCACAGAACTGAGCTGGGCCAGCAGCAGGCAGAGATGGGGCAAGTTCTCAAGCTCTTTGCAGTGCTGGTTCTCACCCTCTGTACTTAAATACCAGCATAATTTTTCTTTCCTATGCTTAGGGCAAGAGCCCTGCAACCCAGCTTTTCTGCAGGGCCAGGAAGAGAGCTCTAACAGCCTGCTGAAAGGCCTCAGTAGGGAGGCTGGCTCCCAGGCATGCACCAGGCCCGCCGTATTGTCTTGTGGCTCCAACTCCAGCATAGTCCCAATGTCTGCCACAAATTCTGAGGAAGTTATTGGTGCTAGGCATCCTGAGAGAGCCAAAGAGGTTCCTCCAGGCCCCAGAGTGTTTCCATGTCTGGAGTTTGTGTGATATTTCCTCTGGGCAGGAGGAATGAGAGAGAATTGTGGTTTTTTTGGGTGGGGGAGGGAGAATTCTAAGCAGGGGATCAGTCACAGATTGATAGGACATGGTGCACATGTGCATGTGTGTGTGTCACTGCTGGTGACCACGGTACCCAACCACTGAGAGGACAGCACCAACAGTGACAGTCATTGTGCGGCTCTTGCAGGCTAAGGACTGCCTAGCGGTGGTCAGAGCAGAAGGGACGCAGTGGGGTGGGCTCCTGGCCTCTGAGCCCAGGCAAAATGATGGTGCGAATCAAGGGGGCACTGATTGCTCCAAGTCCAGGCTTGACAGTCAAAGAGAGAGACAGTGAAGGACACAGAAGGAACAAGGAAGTCAGTGGCCAGAGCAGAGATGGACAAGGAAAGGGACAGAGGATGCGTGGAGGGGTGCGTTACCTTAAGGATAATCTCTAAGGTAAAGATACTAGTGAAGACATAGTCTGCGTTGCCTAGGATCTGAAAAACAAGCACAACCGGGTTAGTGGCTCTGAGAGTGAACCCACACCGATAGGAGTGCGTGTGTTAGCAGCGGAGACAGCGGCAGGGGGCGAGAGAGCCGGCGGCAGAGCGGAAGGAAGAGGAGAGGGGGCGGGGCTTTACCTTCAGAGCAATTTCAATGGTGAAAATGGTAGTAAAAACAATATCAAAATAAAACAGAATCTGCAAAACAAAAAGAAACAGGGTGGGGAGGGGGCGGGGAAGGGAGGAAAGCAGGAAGAGAAGACAAGTCAGTGGGTGTTCACCAGAGAGGGATCCTCAGCTCAAGACAAGGTGTGCATCCTGGGCCCCTCCACGCGGAGACAGGTGGAAAGGACCTGGGCCAGGTACTCAGCCCTGGACCCTGCCACGGAGTGGGCCCAGGTGGATCAGCCACTCTAGGTGGGGCCTCCAAACAGGCAAGGGGAGCCCCGCTGGTCCTGGGTCTGGGCACTATGCAGTTGTACATGTTTCTCATGGACCCAATTTACTTCAAACTCAAACCAGACAAATGTTATGTCCGTCAAAAGGGCAGAGAGTGGGGCTTATTTCTTACGCAGGGATATTCAAAGTGCTTCACTCACCAAACTCACTACCTTCCTGTGCTGGTGGGGATCTTTCTTGGTGTCTTGTTCTTTGGGGTCTGGGAAGGAGTGTCCTCTAGGTCTACTCAGACCAAGGACAGGCTATGTAGTTTCATGCTTTATGATGGCACAGGGAGTGGGTCAGGGCTTGGCCAGCACCTGCTACCCTGGGTAAGACAACCTGGGCCATGCAGATTCCTGGGCACCAGTGTGGCTCCAGAGCAAGGGCTCCTCTCCTCATGCCCTTCTGCTTGGTATTTGACAAAGTTCTGAAGTCTTGAGACACAACAATTTTTCTTCCAGCCTCTTAGGCTGTTCACCAGGGCCTTGGGTGTTTCTCCATGTGGAGACTGAGGCTGTCTTCTGTAAGGTCAGCCTGATCATTGGTACCTTTGTGCAGATGCTCCCCCTCTGGTCAGAGCACACCGGGAGCAGGGAGGAAGTCCCGGCCACTCTTGCCTAAAGCCACAGGGAACAAGAGCTTCCTGCGGAACACCCACAGACAGTGACATGCCTGACCTTTGCCAATGATGGAACCAGCCCGAGGAGTCAGGGCACATGCTCTCTTCCTTGCTTGTGGTCCCAAAATGGGTTTCTATAGAAGCCCTAACTATTAGAGAAATGTTCAGGGTGCATCGTGTGAGATTGGGAACTGGGCTCCTGCCTGATCAAAGGGGTCAGCGACAGAAGCTGTGGGGCCAGCCACACTCCTGGGTAGAGGGGTACAGACAGCAGAAGGGATACACACATGGTTCCTGAAGGAGGTGTGCTGGACGGGGTCCTCTGCAGCCAGAGAGATGCTGCTGAGCAGAATGAAGAAGAGGATGAGGTTGGTGAAGATCGTGTCATTGACAATGCGGTGGCACTGGAGGCGAAACCTGCATGGGGAGGAGAGAGGTGAGGGACATGTCAGGAAAGAAGGGAGCATGTGGCTCTGTGGGTCTCAGAACCACTCCCCTCAGCGCCTTCTACCAGGCTGCAGTGGCCTGGGTGGTGTGGGGCAGGGTTGCCTCAGCCTCACGTTCTTCTACTGCCGGGTAATGACAGCCATCTACCCCATGATGCCATTCCCAGGGGACTTAGTTCTAAAGACATCCACAGACAGTAACCTCTGAGATTTTGGAAGGCTGCCTCTGAGACCATCAGGAACCTCCACATTTTCTAATATTCCTATGAAATAAACAACTGGATTTTGTTTGGAAACTTGTTTCCTCCCACCATTGGAGGGGAAAAATCACTTTATAAGGGCTGCTGCATAATTTTGTGCACCAGGAACAATGAAGTGTCTGAAGATATGAATGTTGAGGCCACAGAAGCCAGCACTCTGGCGAGGTGATTTGCTACCATGTCAGTTTCAAGTGTACAACTTGGTTTCACATCTCAGACAATGCAGAAGAGCTGCACATGTGTACCCCTGTGTACTCAGGGACAGTACACAAAGAGTCAGGATGGCTTGGACACTGGGTCTTCCAAAAGCCCAGGAAGCAAGTATAGCTTGTTTATCGTTGTCTTCATTTCATAGATAAAAACACAGGAACCCAGGAAGGAGAGGCTTATCCAGAAACACAGCTGTGGGGTTGGGCACCCAGGGCCTAACACCAGGCCTTCAGGCTTCTTTTCCTTACATAAATGCTCCAAGATACTGGGAAGGATAAATTTTGCAGGGGGCAATGCTGGTTTCATGAGAATTAGGTGGTCTACTAGGATCATCCCCTTCAAACCAGCCAATCTTCTAACCAGCTGGCTAGCCCACCGAGCTGAGTCGAGGTTTGCATACGCGCAGCCTGAGAACAGATGCCAGTAAGAGCAATGCTGTCAGGAAAGAGCAATGCTGTCAGGAAACCAAGTTTCAAGCTAGTCTTGAGGTAGAGCATCTTGAAAAAGTGAGCCATTAAGATGCAAAATCAGAAGAAACAACAAAGTGATTTAGAGTCTCCCCATATTGTATCAGACATAGAATAGAGCGGAACTAGACTTGAAATAAAGCAATCAATCACAAAGATGATGAGCCCACAGTAACTATTAGATACAGACAGATGGATCTGAACAGTGAAACACATGGAACTGACTGGAACATTAGAATATAATGGTCAATATAAAAAAAACTGGCTTAAACAGTAATATAGATAAAGTTAAAAAGAGAATAGGTCAAGTGGAAGACATAGTTGAAGAAATCACTCAAAACACTGGTAGAGAGGCAAAGAAATGACAGATATGTAAGAAGTTTTAGGCAACAGGGAGACAGGGAGGACATTCTTACCCTGAAAAGAATGGCCATCATCAAGAAGTCAAATAAAAACAAGTGCTGGGGAAAAAGGAATCCTTCTACACTGTTGGTGGGAACATAAACTAGTATAACCACTATGAAGATCAGTACAGAGAGTCCTCAAAAAACTAAATCAAGAAATTCCAATGAATGCAGCTATTCCCTTACCAGGTATCTTCTCGGGAGCATTAAAGGCATCAAATTATAGTGATAGATGCATACCCATGTTTGTAGCAGCACAGTTCATAAAAGCTAATCTAGGAAACAACCTATATGTCCATCAACAGGTGACTGGATCAAGAAAATGCGGTATTTACATACAATGGAGTATTGCTCTGCCATAAAGAAAGACAAACTCGAGTCATGTGTAGGAAGATGGATGCACACTGAGACCATAATGTTGGGTGATATAAGTAGACACACAAGCTTAAATTTGCATGGTTTCTCTTATATGAGAAACCCCAAGTATAAATAAAGGGCAGAATAAAAGGTAACAGGAAGCAGAGAGGTAGATCTTTCTCAAAAGCTAAGGAGACCAATAGATGAAGGGAGAGGGAAGGGAAGGGAGGGAGGAGGGATGATAAGAGGAATCAAGATGGGTTATGTACATGCACCAGCTCCGCACACAGAACGTCATCCCTGTGTACTGAAAACCCACGCTAATAAAAGTACAATAAATAACAAAGACAAGGAGGGCAGAAGGAGGTCCAGCATATCTAGTTGGAGGGGCACCAAGAAGGAAGAGAGAACTAAGGAAAGGCAATCTTTAAGGCTTAGGGCCGCAAATGATCAAGTAAGGAAGAAAAGTACAAGGCTGTAGGCCTAGGAATGTCCCGTATGATCAGCAAGATACATGGGACTAACTCCATGGCAGTGAATCTGTACAGCATCGCAGGTCACAGAAGACACTGAAGGCAGCTAGAAGTGAGGGGCAGGTAACTCTGGGAGGAGCGGTAGCTGGGATGCCAGTAGGTACCTCATGGAGTGGTGACATCCGGAAGGCCAGCGGACTTTATGGTGGGATGGCATCTTTAATGAACCAAAGGGCAAAAGCTGTCAGTCTAAAATCACATCCTCAGCAAAGTTATCATTCAAGAATAAGACATTAAGTGATTATGTATACGTAGCCAAGTGAATTTACCATAAAGGAACTAAGGGGCATCCTAAGAATGTCCTCTAGGAAGAAGGGAAATGTTTCTTTCAAATGTTTCATCTCAAAGGATAGAGATGTATTAAAAATGCTCAATGACAGGACAGCGGCAGGAGGACTATTATTTCACAATACAATTAAGGTGGGGTGGATGTCATCAAAATGTTATATACATATACAAAAAAGCCACCATGAAACCCAGTAGTGTGCTGAGTGTGATGGCGCATGCCTGTAATCCCAGCACTCAGGAGGCTAAAGCAAGAGGATCATTGCGAGTTTGAGGCCAGCCTGGGCTATAAAGTGAGCTCAAGGCCAGCCTGAACTGCATAGCAAGACCCTGTCTCAAAAAGACACCCCCCAAAAAAAGTCTAAAAAAAAGAAACCCAAGAGTTTGTAAAATTAATATGCACTAATATAAAAGAACTAGAAAACAAGTTTAAGTAGAAATGGCATTAGGCTCGTGTTGGGAGGCTGTATGGATATCTTCTGGCTCTTGAATGCTCAGTTTCTTTGTAAAATGAGAAAAATAATTTGCCTCACCCCTATGGGTATCAAATGAGATAAAGCTGATAAAATACAATAAAACCCTATAACCTGTTTTTAATTTGTTTTAAAACAAGGTCAACAAGGGTTGCGGAGTAGCTCAGTAGTAGAACATGCTTAGCAAATGTGAGGCACTGGGTTCTACCCCTAACACTGTGCAACAACGACAATCAATCCCCTCAAAAGAAAACAAAAAGACCTGTCCACAAATTACACCATAAACAGTATGTAAACCTAAACCTACTAAGTATGCACTACAATACCGGTGATAGTAGAGTCTACTTGTTTAAAAATAAAGCTCGGGCTGGGGATATAGCTCAGTGGAATAAGCACCTGCCTAGCAAGCGCAGGGTCCTGAGTTCGATCCCCAGTACCGCCAAAAAAAAAAAAAAAAAAAAAGCTCATTGCCAAAATACTGACGGACGATAGCAGGTGAGTTGGGAGTGAATGGGTGAGTTTCACATGGTGTGAGGTCCTTCTTTTGTACAGGAGGAGGATCAACATATGTTTAACTTTATGTTTTGTGAAGTTAAAAGCAGACTCAGCAAATTATCAAGGGTAACCATCGAAAGAGTAGAGAAAGTTACACAGTTCAAAGCCTAGAGGGAAAGATAAATTCAGACCGTCTGATTCAGAATCCATGGCTCTTTTTCCCTAACTCGGCGTCTATTTTTCAGAACTTGGGGCAAGATAGAAGAGTCCCAGGCTCTTTCCAGATATTCAAGTAAAAAGCAGGCGCCCTCTGGGCTCCCGTCACGGAGGGGGCAGGGCCACCTTCCCCGCCCTCCCCCACACCTGTTGTTGGGACTGAAGATGAAAAACGCGCTGGCCTCTGGCATGGGCACGGCCTTTTCCTTGAGGTGAAGCTCAGAGAGCGGTCGCGGGCGGGGCCCGACAGGCATCTCGGGCTCTTCCTCATCCTCTTCTCCTGTAAAAACAAAAGCATCGTACTAAATAACTCCACTGACTCCCGTCGTCACGTGCCCCCTTCCAGAGCTCCGCCCACCTGCCCTCCTTCCAGCAGGAGCCAACACCACTTGTAACTCTGAGCCAGCCAGACGTCCTGCTCTCCTTTGTGGGGACTGCAGGGCTCCCCTCTGTCAGAGACAGGCTTACAGAACAAGAGGGGCTATGAGTGGGGTGGCCCACTTGTCCCCATTTGCCTAAACTACCCTGGCTTTAATACAGAAAAGCGCATATCCCAGGAGGCCCCGCGCTGTCGTTCTGGAAAGGCACTGGGTTAGAACAGGCACGGTCAGTACTGCTCCTTCTCCGTGGCTGCAGGGGGACAATGTATGGCTTAGCTGACTTGAGGAATCCTTTATAAACACGCCCATTCTTGAAAGCTCCTGGAGTTCAAAACAAGCAGCTTCCCATTTCTGAAACTAAAAAAGTAATCGGATGTTGTGGTCTGCACCAGGTGATAAAGTAACAAAACAGCCCTTCACCTAAAGAATTGGATACTGACACCAGTTCAAGAAGCCCCTTTGTTTTCCTGGGCCGTGGCAGCAATGAACACACCAGCTTCCTCTGCTTGCTTTAGGGCAGCCCCTGCTTCTCCTGATCTGGACAGAGGTGCTTAGCATGCAAGGTCTGGGGAGTTTACAGCTGGCAAGTTCAGAGCACAGACTCCCAATCAAATGCCTTCATCCAAACTCTGGCTCTATTTCCTGCCGGCTATGGACATTTCATTGAGTCTCTCTGTGCCTGGTTTCTCCATCTAGGACGGAATAATGCGAACGCAGGTATCTGAGAAGCTACCTGATGATGACTGCCAGGTGGTACTGCTTTCGTCACTGCTCTGCTCACCACCCAACTCTGAGCCTGGGAATCAGTGCTCAACACCTTTCTAAGGGTGACCCTTGCCTGCTGCTGTTCCCTATCAAACCGTCCACTCACACCCAACTATTTTCTGAATAGTCACTGCAGGAGGTTAGCAAGCGTGCCTCCCAAAACCCTTGCCTATTCAGAACTTCAAAGTATCAGCTTATCTGGAAATAAGGCCTTTGCAGACATTATTAGTTATGACCTAAAATCTAGTGACAGTCATCTTTATAAGAAGATATACAAGGCACGCGGAAGGACGAAGGCCATGGAAGAAAGAGGCAGAGAACAGAGTGATGCGTCCATAAGCCCAGGAGTGCAGGCAACTGTGGGAAAGGTGGAGGACAAGCAAAGACTGTTCTGTGGAACCTCCCGGCAGGAGCAGGCCCGGCTTCCCCTCGACTTGAGACATTAAACCTCTTGAGTGTGAGGAAATGGACCCCGATTGTTTTAAGCACCACCTTTCCTGTAGGTGATAATTTGCTGTGGGAAGCGGACAGCTCCCTCTGTACTTCGCCCGTCTCTCAGCTCTTCATCTCCCCTGAAGAGCTCACCCCACAGAGACAGCAGCCTTCGCTTGGCTCTTTCCAACCCCTGGGCTAACCTTCTCGTGAATCCCACGGGCATTTCTGGTCTCCCGCCTTCACTGGGCACTGAGCTCACAGAACCTAAGATGCCTGATTTTAAATGTTACTGTCTTGTCTCTCTGTGAGCTGCAAACTCTGGAGAGAGGAGCTGTGCTTGGCACAGCGAAACTCTGCGTCTGAGGAGGATTAGTTCTACACCTTCATACGGAGGGACTTTGCAAAAGAGAAGGGTCATGTGGAGATTAATCTGCCTGAAAAAGGAGAGTTACAGGCCGCGCATCCCAAGGCCCCAGCATGCCTCGTGTGCTCTCCCTCCTTCTGGTTAGAATGAACGGGAGCACGGGTGCTGGGGTGTGGCCCAATGGGTCAGTGCTTGCCTAGCACGCACAAGGCCCTAGGTTCATTCCTTGCACCACCGAGCCAAGCCAAGCCAAGCCAAGCCAAGCCAAGCCAAGCCAAGCTAAACCAAACCAAACCAAACCAAAAACTCAAAACACCCACAGCCAGGTGGTGCATATGGAAAAGTGACTGGCACAGAAAGTGGTTCTTTATCAAGCAAGACTGCTTAGGGACCAACGGCCAGCAGAATACAAGCAGAAATTAGACCTTTTCCCTAGGGTCATGACAACTAACCAGCAGGGTGAATTAATATTTTCAACAGAAGAGACACCAGAGATGAAAAAACCGTGTGTAAGCCAAAATTTGAGGCTTTAAGACACTCAGACCTTTAGAAAAGAAAAATTTCTATGAAAAGTAGAATTATTAAAGCCAGAGTCGGCCTAAATCAGAATACAGTATTTAGGAGTGAAATTTAACTGGGAAAGATCTTACATGTCTACCCAGCTGTTCGCATTCTTTTCAGCTTTGCGCTAGGAAGCCAACATTTTCTTGTTCGTGATAATTTGATAACAGATCATTTGGTACTTATTTTAACCATGTGTGTTTATAGAAAACCGTATTTACTAGCTCTGTGCTATTCTAGCTCCTAAGGAACCACTTTCTGTGCTCTTTTGTCCATGCCAGCTGCCTCACTGTGCATGACGTTCAGTGTTGATTTCCACTCTTGGGGACAAGCACGTTAGCGGCTCCACCAGACGCTCACAGTGCTCAAGGGGACAAACTCAGATTCGTAAAGGGACAGAAGTCTGACGGCAGGTGACACCCACGGGGTGTGATGGGTAAGGAGGAAGGCTGATGGACTAGGAACCAGTGTCGGAAAGTTCATCATGGAGATGGCAGCTGAACCACCTGGACTCCTCCTTCCGGACACCAGGGCAACCCCTTTGGGCTGTGTATCTTCTTTTTGTTCTTGGGACTCCAGGAACTACGGGAAGTAAGATAACGCTGTGCTTTGCAGTGGCTGCCGCTTTTCTCGTTGGCAGTTCAAATGTTCAAAAGTAAAAAGTGGGGCCGGGCACAACCCAATGGCAGGGCACTGCCTCATGTCCCCGAGTTTCTCCCCAGCAACATTAAAAAACAGGGAAAGTGCTGCAAAGCTAAATGTCCCAGCCCTGGCGCTCTCTGCCTGTGCCCTCCTCTCTCATGTTCAGTATTCTTGTCCCCTCTGCTGTTTTGCTCACGGACAACTAAAGAAAAAGACATTATTTGTTTGTTGTTTTGGTACCAGGAATCGAACTCAGGATCTTGCACTTGCCAGGCAGGTGCTTGTGCCACTGAGCTACCTCCCCGGCAAAGACACTATTTGTGAATCCAAAGATGAGGTCAAAGAGTTGTGTCTGGTCTTCCAGGGGCTTATAGGGTTTTCAGTGAGGCACAGGAGCCCACTAGCAGCACAAGGGTAAAGCACAGCTGGCAAGTGCCTCACATCCGGGGCAGAGAAGGCCAAGGAAGGGTCTCTGCGTGTCTCTTCTCCTTACTGGCTCAGTGAAAAAAACTGCAGTCACACTCTGTTCTTCCTTCTCTCTCTCCAGCATTTATGCTGTTAATAAGTTCAGTTGGCGCCAGGTGCAGAATGTACCTCAAGTCTGAGCAGTCCCGGGATGCACATGTCCAGGGATATCCACATCATGTCCTTAAAGAGGCCTTTACTAATCCTGCTGTTGTAGCAGCCTTGCCCCTCTGACATCATCCTGAGTTTACCGTTTTTGTGTTTCTTTATGTTATCTTTTTGGCTGGTTTGCTTTTTGTTTGATTTTTTTTGGTACCGGGACTTGAATTTATGACCTTGAGCTTACTGGGCAGGTGCTGTGCTGCTGAGCCATATCCTTGGCCCTGGTTTGATTTCTGGAGGGCAGGACCCTTCCCCGTCTTAACCACAGCTGTGTCCTGGGGCCTGGCACATGATAGATGCTTCATAAGTAGTTATTGAGTGACTATCCCCTAGGTTTCCTCTGGGTCGGTGTCTGTGGTAACAGTGTGGTTCTGATATGACTTCTTCAACCTAACTCTCCCATTCAAAGCCCAGTCAAGATCATGTTTCTCCAGGAAGCAGCACCGCCCACCCCAAGACGCCACAAGCCGTTGTCCTTATGCCTTTTCAGCAGTCGGAGCCTCCCCCACATCTGGTGCTGTGCTGCACAGAGGGGAGGAACAGCTGGAAGACAGGATGACTTGTTCTTTGAGGGGTCACGGGGACGTGGGGCCACCAGCTTTAGGAGGACAACAGCCTTGAAGGCCTCTTGGGTAGAAAGTGGAGGCACGGTGAGCAAACACGGTCCTCAGGCACCAGCTTGCAAGTCTGGGTGGGGCTGGCGGTGGGACGAGGGCAGGGTGGCCTCCACTATACATGGGTAGACATCTCCAGGAAAGGTGCTACAGCTGGGACTGGGACTGTCTCCCAAAAGCCTGTGCGGTGAAGGCTTGGTGCTCAGCCTGCGGTGCTGTGGGGAGCACTGGAAACTGGAGGGGGTGGGGTATGCCCTGGAAGGGGAAATGGGGGCTGAGGGCCTTCCTCTCTTCCATTTCCGGGCTTCCATGAGGTGACCAGCTTCACACGTTTCTGCCATGTTGCGCTTCCTTGACACAGGTCCGAAACAATTATACCAACGGACCACAGTATGAAACAGGGGCAACCGCAAGTCAAGGTAAACGTTTCCTCTTATAGGTTGAGTATCTCGGGTATTTTGTCACAGCAGTGGAAAGCTGACTAACGGAAAAGGTAAAACCATGGCTAGGACCAAGGGAAATGAAGGCAGGCGTCAGCAGGAGCTTAGAGAAGGTGGCTCCATGGTGAGGGAAAAGAACAAGCTCCAAAAAACCGAGCTGCAAAACAAGGTCCAAAAAGAGGAACTAGCAGAGTGTGGGAAAGTTTTTCAGTTCCAAAGCACAATCTTCAAAGCCAGCAGATGGTGACATGCTGGGTCAACAGACACCTTTATAACAACCTGCATGGTGACAATGTCCTTGTTCATTAGTTTTCTTGTCCTTGATATTTCCTCTTTGATTTAATTAGAGAAATGAAGAAGAGAAAAACCAGGATTCTATTTAGGTCTGCAGAATTTCAGACTCTTGTCACAGACGCAGGAGGTGTCATCCTGCCACCATGGGGAATGCACTGCTCCAGGCCTGACAGCATCTGAGTGCCTGTGGGAAAAGACCCTCAGATCCAGATCTGTGCTCCCTGTGCACAGGGACGCTGCACCCTGGAGCCCAGGCCAGCTGGGGAAGGGCTCTTCTCCGGGCCCAGGGGAATTTGTTCTACGACTTTCTTCCTCTTTGAACTTTAAAACATGCGCAAGATAGGAAGACTTTCACAGCGACCCTCCCTCTGCTCGGTTTGAACATCTATTTCCATTTTGCTCATCGTGTTCCCATTATTTCCTCTCTCTCCATTTTTGGGAGTTGCTGGGATAGTTTAAAAGCAACTTCTGAGTATTTCAGACTCCAGCCACAAATACTTTAGCATTTTAAAAACAGAAACTACCATCCTACTATCATACCGATGTGACTGACAGACACCCATTCAGCCCCCAGTCCGTATCTACTTTTCTCTCAATTACCTAAAAGAAGTCATTTGAAAATTGATTTTGTTTATTTGGGATCCAGACACAGTTCCCGCTCTTGCATTTGGTCAATATTGCTAGCAAATCTTTGAAGTTCTGTGACAGCTTTACCCCCAAGGGTTTTAAGATTTCAAAAGGCTCCAACTCAACTCGGAAACTCGGAAACCACTCTGTGTGTGTGTGTGTGTGTGTGTAAGCCCCAGGATACCAAGTCCTTCTCCTGCAGGGGGAGAGAAGTGAGGGCCATGATCACTGAAGCTGCTTTCAAGACAATGGAAGATACTTCTAGAGTCAGTGAGAATCAGCAGAAGGAAAGCAACAAGGGAATCCCAGCTCTGCTCAGGACTTCAGCAGGGCTTCAGGTGCCTGACTTGGTCACCAGTACCAAGAGAGCCCGGCCTGCACCGGGAGGGAAAGGTGAGAAAGACCCACAGTCCCTTGGCAGGTGTGTTGACCTCCAGTTCGATGCTGGTGATGAATGTGTCACTCTCGATTGGAGGAGGGTGAGGCCAACACTCCCACAGGGGGCAAAGCTAAAGGAAGTGGGAGACACACAAAGTGACCAAGGACTCTGACACTGAAATCTCTGAGAGGACCCTGCCTGGCACTTCACACATCAGCTGGGTGCACAAGCAGCCCATGCTGGCGAGAGCTCTTTATGAGAAGAGACCTGAAAGCATTTTATAGAGCAACAAGTAGGACATCTGTGGTGTCAGCTGTTCTTGTACTTGGCAATGCCTCCCGAACAGGGAAAGATAGATTGGGGATTGTGCATTATTACTGGGCAAGCACGGTGCCGCAGCATATGCTGTACGGTGGTACCTGGATTCATGAACTTAATTTGTCTGTGATTTTGGAAAAGATGGCTGTGTTTGAGTTTGTGTAGGAAAGATAGCCATGGCTGTGTTTGTCACCTGATGCAGAGTTTGCAAACAAAAACAAAACTTTGCCAAACGCTTCTGTTCGCAAGCCAAATTGTTTGCAAACAAAAGCGTTCATGAAGGGAGGCATCCCTGCACTGATGAATTGCATGAGTTAATAGTGGTCTTGCAACATGTGACAGAGTAAAACCTAAAAGGCACCTAGGACTCAGTGTTGCAGAGCACTAAGGGAGGATAGAGAGAGGTCAGATGTGAGGTAGCAGGGCTCACTTAGACAGAAGGCTAAATTCTACCATTCTACAGGGCACTTTGTGTACGGGAGGAACCACAGTTGATAACTTAGTAAATCTCTCCTGAAGAAAGAGAAGTGAGAAGTTTGATGGCTCCAAAAGAAAGTACTGATGAGGAGGTGGAAATACTCGTTACCTTGATTTGCTCGGCATACACTGTGCACGTGTACTTAAGTATTGCACTGGCCCCATAAATATTGCGTGTGTAACTATTCCATGTCACTTAAAAATATGGAGAGAGGTTAAGGAGATGGACATACTACCCTGATTTGGTCATTATATGCTGCACACATGTATCACACAGTGCCCTGGACATTTTTTACACTTAATGAATAATTAAAAAATAAATAAAAATAATTGAACAAATGTAAAACAGCACCGCTCCAATGTGATCTTCTTTAACCAGATAATATCGTGAGGAGATCAGAAAAAAAGCTTCCCCCTTGATGGTGACAGGTGGGGCTTCAGTGCAGAGATGGGGCCTTTAGGAGTGTAAGTAACAGCAGAGGGAAATGACCCACTGGCCCCCCCACACCTGTGCATTTCCACGTGGCAGCAGAGCCTGGGCCTGGGCATCTACCCCCGGCCTCCCAGTCTCAGGGGCAAGTGGTACCTGCAGCATCTGGGTTGGGGTAGGGACTCTTGTCCTCATTTTCATTGGGCTGGAGGTCATCCATGTTGATCTAGGCAGCCGAGGAGAGAAGAAGAATGAAATCAGATACGGCCATAGATTTAGGGAAATCACATTACACTCTGCAGCTGAGCTCAAAGCTATACCGTCACCCTGCACAACCCCTTGAGGTCATCAGCAGAAGGCTGGGACTCAGCCAAGTCACCTTCCCTTCCTTTCCCAGTCTGCCCACCCCACACCCAGAGCCTCTGTGTCCACTGAGTGTCTGTCCTTTCTCCTTTCCTTGGGTGACGAGCCTGCCAAATGGTGGCCCTCCTTCCTCAGTGGTGGAAGGGCAGCTACTGACCTTGGTGGTGGGTGGAGAGTCTCCATCAGCAGTAATGGACTTCAGCTCAATTTTCTCCTCCTTGGTCACCTCCACCGCTGGCTTCTCCACCACTTCCTGTTTCTTTTCTGGGCTGGCGGTCCTGGCCGGTCAGCAGGAGGAAAACCAGAAATGGATGTTTACTGGAGTGAGAGGGGACAGTGTAGACCAGAACTGCCTAGAGTCCATAGCAGGGAGGGACAACAGATCCCTAGGGTCTCCATCTACTGTCCTTTGCCTGGGCACAGTTAAACCCCAAGTGTCTGGTTGGTCTCTTCCAGTTCCTGAGCTAAACCAGGCCTTGAATGTGACAGTGATTCTGGATTGGTTCCTGGGGGGACTCTGCCCTGTACCCAGCAGAGGCATGAGCTACCACAGCCCCGGCTAGACAACGAGGGGGACATGATTCAGGGCCCTGTCCTGCATTTCCAGAGCTGGAGATGGCACATAACACTGAGGGAGTGTCACTCTTTAGACTGAAACTGGGTTTTCCCTCTGAAGCCTGGCTGCCTTCTCTTCTCACAGCTTCTCTGCTGCGAGGAGAACCCCCACCTGCCTAGACAGGTGCAGCACTCTTGCAGAAATGATCATTCACAATGGGCCTTGTCTCAGAGCAGTGTCTGGGTGTTAGGAGAGGGACTCAAGCTATTGTAGGCAGGCCCAAGCCAGGCCCTCTCAGGAGAGATGGCCACCTGGGTTGGTGCCAAGTCTTTCTTCACCAGTGGGGACAGCGTTCCAGAACCGGGCCCAGGTGAGCTTGGAGGGTTACCTGGCCAGCTTCTTTCTCTCCTTCTCTTCTTCTTCCTCCTTTTGGGCAGAAGTGAGGCTCTCTGCATCGGCCAGGTTGTCCACAGCAATGGCCAAGAACACATTCAGTAGGATATCTGTTTGTGTCCATTCTTAAAGAAAATGACCTTGGCCTTGGAGAGTTTGATGGGCACAGGGGCAGGGAAGGCGTAGGACACAGAGTGGTAGAATTCCCCAGCAGAGACTCACTTTGAAGTTCAGAGTCCAACAGGGTCTTTTCCCTGACCCTTCTTTCCCCATCATTCTACCGACCCCCTGGAGTTTTCTACAAGGTGGAGACCAGGCTAGCTTGCAGTCTGGAGCAGGCAGGGTGAGGCAAGGAGCCCTGCCTTGCTCTTTAATTGCTGGATTTCATTATTGGTTTCCCCACTGAGATAACTGCCTGTAATTGACATTATACATAGCACTGTCTTAAGCAGAATGCAGAAATCTCTTAAGAGCTGTTCATGTAACTGGGCACTGAGGGGGTGGCAAATCGATGTGAACCACACATACAAAGGCTCCTAGAGGGTCTGGCTGAAGTGGGCAATGCTTGGGGATTCCTCACGGAGACAGTCCTTTGCCAGTTTCTCCCTGCCCGCCTCCCCACCGACAGAAACACAGCTGGTCAGAGAATTACAGAACAGAGAAGGTGTAGCTGGAGGGGCCTTCAAGTTTGTTAAGCATGACCCCTACCCTGGGCACCCAGAAACTCAGGCCAGGCAGGGCTTGCCGTAGGAGGCTCTGGAACCTTGTAGGAGCCCTGGATGCATTTTCTACTCAAACTCACAGTGATCCCTTAGGTAGTAGTTACTGTTGTGTTTCAGGCTACATATCCTTTATCCAAAATGTTTGGAACCAGAAGTAATTTAGATCACATTTTTTTATAGATTTTTAGAATATTCACATACATATATATGTATATATATAAAATGAGAAATCTTGGGGATGGGACCCCAGTCTAAAGACACAACTCATTTACATTTTTCACATACCTTATATTCAGAAGGCCATTTTCTACAGTATTTTACATAATCTATGCATCAAACAAATATTCACGGCGTGGAATTTCCCACATGCAGTATTATGTCACTGCTCAAAATGTTTCAGATTTTGGAGCATTTCAGATATCGGATTGAGGATGCTTAAATGGAATCCCATTTCCTAGACACTGAGGTAGGCAGCCTTGAATTTGCTGGGGGTCACCCAGCCAGGAAAATGAGAAGCCCTTGTTTGTAGGCTTCAGTCTGTGTTTTCGGAACCACCATAAGCTGGGACTTAATTCCTGAACTTTGGGCTAGAACTGTTTCTGCTGTACCGCCCAGCCTCTGAGCACGACTCTCACGGAGTTAGGGGGCTGGGGAGGAAAGGACGTGGCCCATAGTCTGGATTAGAAAGGATCTCTTAGGTCAGCTTGTTGATCCACCCAGCTCTTCCCGTGACTACAGTCTCAGAGAATAGCTTCCAGGGCAGAGACACTGACCAAAATGCAACGAAGAGGGATGAAGGACATTTCAGGGATGATGGCTCAGTCCTGCTTCCCTGCGTAGCCTACCTCTGAGCGGGTGCCACAGCCCCAGGGCCCCCAAGGGCCCCATCTCCACATCATAGTCTACATGAATGGCTGCGCATGCTGCAACACCAGGGGGCGCTGTTCACTTAGGTTCCGAGCAGAACACACCTTTGGTCAGGCAGCACTGTGCCTGAAACAATTTGGGGAAAGTGAATGTACAACCTCACCTATGGCCAAAGTTGCAAGTTCCCACCCCAGCCCACCCACAGGTGAAGCGTTTCTAAGCTGGGCCAGGTTTCCTCCCCAGGACTGTCTCCCTAGCCTGAGTGCCTGGGGGTCCCCAGGGGCCAGGCCCTGCAGGAACACCTTTCTGGCATTGCGCGGCAGGCTGTGTAGGGGCAGCAGCAAAGGATACAGTTTCCACAGATGAAGAGGATGATGAAGTAAATACAGACTAACATCCCTGGAAAAGAGGGGCCGCCATAAGCCATGATCCCATCATACATCACCGAATTCCAGTCCTCCCCGGTCAGGATCTGAATGACACATTCCCACCAATAAGGGACACAGTGTTAGACCAACAGCAAACCCCAAAGTCCCCTGCCCTGCCCCACTACATGAACACAAATGCCCCAAATCTCCTCGTCTTTACTCTCCCTCCTCCTACGCCCGGATTCTCCTTCCCGGGGGGTTGCAGAACATTGACCCGGGCACTCTTCACAAAGTCCATGGTCACTGGCAAATTTATCTGAGCAACTGCCAAGGCTTTCTGGTCCAAATATCTCCTACCATCCACATGCAGTGGACGGTAGGACCAACCTTCCTCGGGGAAGGCAGCAGGGCCCCTTACAGCTGTGAGCATGTTCCTGGGGACACTAATATGCTGCCCCAGTTTTCCCCGCACATCAGCCATTTGGGTGCTGTCTTTAAAACTTTGGCAACATCCACACAGAATTCAATTTTCTCTATACATCAATCTACTTTCACACTTAAATAAGTGCTACTTTAGCTTTGTGAAAAACCAAAATATCTATGCAATCAACTTTGTAGGCTACTTATATCCTTTTTCAAGGCAGGCCCAGTGGAAAAGACAGAGCTCCATGATGCCGTGGGGTGGGGGCATTCTGCTCTGGCCTTTCACATAGAATTTGTCTGACTAGTGGGTTTCCCAGCTAAGAAAGCACTTTAAAACCAGATGTTTTCCCCAACGGCTATCCTCCCAGTGGAGTTCCAAAGGGCTTAGAGTTGAGACTCCTCAGGGCATGGACCCTCTGGGGCTAGTCCAGGCTGGCCTTGTGCCCAGGGAAAGGGTGATATTTCTCATCCCTTTCTTTTTTTTTCTTTTTTGAGACAGGGTCTCACTATGTAGTTCAGGTGAGCCTTGAGCTCACTTTGTAGCCCAGGCTGGTTTTGAACTTGCAATGATCCTCCTGCCTCAGCCTCCTGAGTGCTGGGATTACAGGTGTGTGCCACCATGCCTGGCTTTCCCACCCTTTTCAAAGCCTTCCTTTTCACGCCCCACCACCTTCACCACTGAGCCACCCTTCTGGTGAGAAGCCTGGCAGAGAAGAGTCCATACCTGAAACACAGTGAGGAGGGACTGCGGGAAGTTATCAAATGTGCTCCTCCGGGTCTGCATCTCATCAAAGTTGAACTTTCCTCCAAAGAGCTGCATCCCCAGCAGGGAGAAGATGATGATAAAGAGGAAGAGCAGCAGCAGCAGGGAGGCGATGGAGCGCACGGAGTTCAGCAGGGATGCCACCAGGTTGCTTAAGGAGTTCCAGTACCTGAGGGCCAAGCAAAGGTGGTCAGTTTCCTTCCCTCTGTCTGTAACCACATGCGCTCTGCGGGATCTCAGAAGCGGCTCCCCTCTGGCTGCCTCTGGCCTGCCTGGGGGCTAGGGGGTTGTATGAACTGGCCTGCTGGAGGTGTGAGCTAGAGTGTGAGGCTAGTAAATTCCGGTCTCAGGATCATTAATGTGTAACTGTAATGTGCAGAGACGGGCCGAACGTGTTGGAAGCCTGACTACCCATCAGGTCTGCTGTGTGTGCCTTTGGAGTAGCCGCCCAGCCTCCCTCTTTTCTGCATTCCCACCTGAAAAAATTATAGGTAACAACCAGAATATACTTCATTATGTTACTGGGATGATTGGATGAGATAATCTACCCACCCTGCCGCACCGCCACCCTAAACACACTGCCTGGCACACAGCTGATAAAGGTTAGCCATGATTGTTATTATCATTGTTGGTCTTTAAACGGAAAAAAAAAGTTTTTCTGCTCAACAATGCCAGTATGGGCCCAGTCCAGCAACAGCTGTCCAGTGGAGATATGCATTAAACTTCCCATGGGTAAGAGAGGTAAGAAATTTCCCAAGCTTAGCCTGTCCTCTGGACTGGTGTTTAGAAATTGATTCCTTTGAAATTCCGATTCAGTAGTGGTAGTCAGGTGCCCAGATATCTGACTTTTTAACAAGCATTCCACAGGATTCTGAGGAGCAGGTAAGTCTGAGAAATTTTGGATTACACCAAATTCGTGAAATTCCCTGGGGATAGCTCACAGCATGTGTTCTCTGGGAGAGGGTTGGGGAGTTCAGTACTGGGCAGAGGTGGACTTTTGGTAGGGTCTTTGAAGAAGGGTCCCTGCTCCTATGACCACTGAGCCTCTTCACTGTAAACACAGAGGCCCCTCATTGTAACCTGTGGGAAACCCCTTTCTCTTGGGAAAAGGGGAGGAAAGACCTATGAATAATTATTGTGTGTGAAGTGGGCACTTGGGTGTGGCTCACTTCGGAATCAGGAAGTACACTGTAGCTAAAGGGACCAGTCTCAGGGGGAGCAAGTGAAGGTATAGAAAGACGGCCTTTCCCTCCCGCTGGCCACCTGTCCTCCAGGCTACTACTCTGTCTCCCTCTGCCGAAGAGATTCTCAGCTCATCGTCAGTCCCCCCAGCCTTTGCTGCTCAAGCGGACAGCACAGGAGCTGCCCCTACAGCTGCCCCTCCCCCGCCAACAGTTCCACATTAGGAGAAGCAGATGGGACAACAGTTTGGATGTACACATGAACCTCTTTCCAACCAGGAGCCTTTATAATGTTCTTCTTTCCTTTATGAATGCAGCCTTTCCCATTCTCTCTGCCTGCCAGCCACACCTTTCTGTATGCAGAATATTCATAGACATTTATGTCTATCTGCTCTATAAATGCTTTTAAGTACTTTGTTTTTGTGACAGTCTTGTTGCACCAAAATAGCCTCTGAGTGTAGGAGGGCAGAGACCAGGGCATGTCCGCCCATCTCCGCCCTCAAAGAAAATCTGTACACGGGATCCATGGGGGTGCAGTCACCACCGTGACTGCCCCTGAGTAACCCTGCTCCATTTTCCTGCAGTTTCCCAGAAAACTACAGAACTCCCCAGCCATGAGAGTGGCATGTGGGGCTTTACAACCAGAACCTGGCTCCAGGTGTGTGCATGAATCTTTCATATCTGCTTAAGATAAACTAGGTACATTCCAGCCAGAATGAAATAACTTCTGTCCTAACCCATAAATATACCTCCCTTTCTGACCCAAATCTCAGGGATCCGACTGGTCTTGATGCTTTGGTTACTAAGCCCCCAACACACTGCCTTCCCTGCTGTCCTGGATCTGTTCGTCTCTCCTTCAGTTTCATGGCACAGCGGGGCTGGTGCTTATGCACTACGACTGGGTTGTTCTGGAACACCCAGCATGTATGACAGGCTCAGCACCTCACACCCCCCAGCAGCTAGAAACTGTGAGGATCACTTAAACCAAAAAAGAACTTCTCTGGAGGGGTAGGACACTGCACTTACATTGAAAGCAGTTTTCTCAAGTCTGCTAGGTGGTTTCTCTGGTCCTAATGCCGAATCTCAGGTCACCCTGGAACCATGAAGTCATACTCTCTGGCCTGGGGCTTATACAGCCTGTTCAAAAACTGTCGGCAAACAGGTATTTAAAGCACACTGAAAACAAGAAGGTTCACTTTTATGGAAAGAAGTGTGTCTGCATGTGGATTGAGGCCATAGTCTTCTAGGAGATTTTTTATATGCCCCACTGTCATGGAATATTCTGGAAAAGTCTTAATGGATATGGAAGGTCAGAGACTTAACTTCCATTAGCTACACAGATGTGAGAGAAATAATTCACACCACACTTCTAACTGAGGTGTAAATGACAGCTACAAGGACCCTGCAGGGAGTCAGACAGGAGACCCTGGCACCAGACAGAAAGTCACGTATGTGGGAGAAAGTTTTGGAGAGGAACAGACCAGGAGGCAGCAGTGCACAGTGGGGCAGGAGGGACTCTGCCCGACTCAGGGCCCTCATGGTGCCTGGGGCTCCAGGGAAGGGGGCGCTGTGGTGGAGAAATGGACTGAGTCATCTAGTATTCATCTGGGGAGGCCTAGCAGGAAAATGGTGAGGACTCTGGAGAGGCCACCTGGGGTGACAGCAGTCATGTCCAGAGTGCTGGCCACAGGGCAACCCCTGTTTGAAAGTGAGAACCCCGTTCCTGAGGGTTATTCTGGGAATGTCTAGGTTCCCATGGATGGTGAGTAGGTTTACAACATTGCCATTGAGTCGATAGCACCAGCCTCCCTCCCCACTTCCTTCCTTCCTTCCTTCCTTCCTTCCTTCCTTCCTTCCTTCCTTCCTTCCTTCCTTCCTTTCTCTTCCTTCCTTCCTTCCTTCCTTCCTTCCTTCCTTCCTTCCTTCCTTCCTTCCTTCCTTCCTTCCTTCCTTCTCTCTTGAGATAGGATCTTACTGTGTAGCCCAGGTTGGCCTTGAACCCATGGCAATCCTCCTGCCTCAGTCCACTGAGTGCTGGGATTAAGGCTGGCACCACCATGGCAGCTTCCCCAGTCTCTCCTATCTGCATTTCTGAGATGGCCTCTTACCTGGTCAACCTGGCTTGACCTGAGCTCCCTCTAGCAATTCCCCTCTTATAGTGACCTCAAGCCTAAGTGTGAATCAGTCATCGGATCACTTCTCCTGCTCCTCACCAAGGCCGGATAGGACCCGTTACCCCAGCAACCTGCCTCCCATGCTTACCCTCCCTGTTCACTGTAGCCACCCAACCTCCCAGTGCTCCTCCAACTTCAGGTGTCAGTGTCCTGGCCTTGCTGTTCCTGTCATCCGTCTGCAGGGCTCACTCCTGCAGCCCTCTGACCGTCACAGCAGCTTCCGTGGCTTCCACTGCAGCCCCTCATTCTACTTTTATTCCCTGTTACTCGTCGCCGCCTGACACATACTTAGGTCTTTGTTTAGAGTCAGTGTGTAAAGTCCATGGAAGAAAGAATTTATTTGTTTTATTTACATCCCTAGTGCTTTGAGCCATGCTTGGCCTAGACATGGTGATCATTAAATATTTTGTTGAAGAAATGGATGAACTGTTGTTGAAGCGTGATACATTTGTACTCATTGGAGAGAAAGGCCAGGGGCCCCAGAGTCACAGAGAGGCTTCCGTGTATGTGTGTGTGTGTGGTGAGCCAAGGGGAGGGAGAGCTCTCATACCTATATCTCCACGGGAGACGGAGTGGCCGTGTAGTGAGCAATGGTTCTCTGCCCTTCCCGCACATCTTTCCTATTCATGTAGCTTCCCTCGGTCCATGGGATGGGAGGGCCTGAGCTTCCTGACTATTAATATTGCCAGATCCTGTGTCTAATTAACATGGATCAATTTGCCCTGCACAAAATGGTGTTGCCATAGCTTTGAGATCCCCAGGGAGGCACTTCTGGAAGAGCTTAGTGAACACATCTCTCTTGAGGAGGAACTCCTACCCTGGTAGTTTCAAACCAATGGCCCAGGGTGAAAGTCACGTGCTCCTTCGATGAGGAAATGACTGCAGGCAGCAGCAGGGGCACTAACCCACCCTCCATTGCCAAGACAGCTGGGTTGCAAGGAGCCTGTACTTTGGACCAGTGATGTGGCTGAGACACAGTTAAGACAAGTGGTAGCTGTGGTTGTTTATGCTGCTTATCTTCAATGGATGTGACTTCCCTTCCACAGGGCCCTGGTGGAACTGGTCCTGTGGCTGGCCAGCCCCTGCTCCTTCTGTTCCTTTGGAGCAGAGGTAAAGGAGTCAAGCTGGAGCCAGTGGCTTGGCATCGTGCGGGGATGCGCAGCGTGCTGAACTGGCTTCCCTAATCACACACAAGAGCAGGCTCTAGGAGACAGAGACAAAGGCACTGTCCAAGTGGGCGTGTGGGAAGGAGCGCTGTTGAGGCTCAGGAGAGAAGAACTGAATTTCTGGGCCCGGAACAGCTTAGTCAGTGGCCAGGTACAGGCATGGAGTGTCAGGAGTGTGGACAGGGTTGAGATTGTAGCTGCCCAGGAGGCTGGGGCGTGGGCAGGGCAATACACAAGACTACTTAGACATAGGAGCAGAAAGCCCTCGGATCTGCAGGCTCTTCCTTAGTGCAGACCTGAGTCTCCATGACTGTTATTGCCATTGCCTGAAGATGGCATGATGACCTCATGGCCTAGATCATCCTCTTCTTCAGAAAAGTTAGTTGGTGATAAACTATGGAGACAAATGCTCTCAGTGGAGGCTTTTGTCCCAATTGACCAAAACATACCAAAACGGAAGAGCTTGGGAGAAAAGCAGGAAGAACCAGGACAAAGTACTCAATGTCACTGGCCACAGAGCTCATGGAAAACCTGGGGACACTTAGCATGTCTTTCCAGAATGAGGTACACACGTGTCCCCAAACACGCTTTGTGTGCGGTGCCTGGAGGAATCCCTTCACACCCTTGTCCTTGGGGTCACCTTTTCTTTTCCAATTTCCCATCACTCTGCAGCATTCTGTCCAAAACATATGCTTTGGCCTCCTCTGTCCCCCACCCAGCCCAGCTCAGTGCTTTGTCTTTAAACCACAGTGCACTTGCGGGCTTTCAGTCTGATCAAGTTCTCTGCACCTCGTCTCCCCTCTCCCAGTCTTCTTTGAGCCGTCTCACTTGCTAACCATCCACTCCCTCGACGGTTACCTTTCCCCTCTGCGTCTCTTGGCTTAAGTGGCCACGCTGTCTCTGTTCAGAGACACTTTGATCATTCTTATTCTTCCCTGTGTCAGTCTGCCTCTGGGTTTGGGGCTCTGTGGAGTTCTTTTTCCTTTCCCACAATATCGAGTGACCCACATTTTCCTTGAACTAGAATTTTCATTTCATCAGCCCTTTTGCTTCAAAGAGCTCCGGCTGGGTTCTTTCCCTTTATTCTGGTACAGAGCCTTGAGCTTGCTATAAATAAAAGATCTTCAAAACAACAGCACCAGTGGTTTTGGACACTTTGCAGTGCCCCACCCTCCTTCCCGGAGAGGGTCAGAACTAAATTTATACCTGTCCCCAAAATTTTCACTGGGGTGGGGACCTCTTAGTTTTGGTAGCAAATGATCTATTGTTGGAAGAGTATTTATAAAGTCACTTGCATGTGCTAAGTCTCTGTGGCCTGGGGTTCATTAGCGAGAATAGCGTGGAGAAGAAGGAGGCTGCGGAGGCAGGTAGGGCTCGTTCAGAAAGTGAGCTTCACCTTGCCCTCTGGTCTCCCCACAACAGCTGCAGGGGCACAATGGCTAGGTGTCCTTGGACCAGAACTTCAGTGAAGCTGAGCCCTGGACTCTGAAGACACAAAAGAGTTCAGAGGCATCAGTGTGACTGGAGGTGCCGTGGGCATAGGCCAGGCCACTAGGAGCCGCAGAGAGTTCCAGATTATTTTGCTCTGAGTCTGGCACAGCCACGGACCCAAAGCCTCCTGCACCGCTTTCTGTGCTGCTGATACCTACCCCTACCCCTTCCATCCTGGCATGGAGCCCGTTTATGTTTTCCATTTTAAAGTCAAGCCCTGCCTTGGCTAACAAGTGCAAAGGCCTTGTCTTTCCTGTTGGCATCAGATGCCTTGGTCACTTTGAGGACAGAGTCTGCATGGGGAATATGACCAGTCCAAGATGGCAAGGCAGTAGGTGTGTGAGAGTGTTCCTGAGGTCTGGACCACAGAGTTCCTTGACCGGAACTCCTTGGTGTCATCTAGTTGTCTCTATAATCACGGACAGATGTGTCCTGTGTCTGTTTAGGGGGAAGTCATTCTTAACTGTGACTTTTTGCTTCTCTGTAGGTGACACTAGTAAGCTATCACCCTAGCAAGCAGCACCTTGCTGCAGACAGCTTGCATGCAGGCTCTTGAGTCTGAACTGGCCTTGGGGCTGGGGAGTGGCTCAGTGGTAGAGCGTTAGTACATGGAAGATCCTGGGTTTGAGCCCCCGTATCTCAAAAAAAAGAGTGGGGGGCTAAAAGGTGGTGGGGAGAGTTGGAGGTGAGGGGTTGGGGGACATAGAGAACATCAGAGCCTGGAGACACCCCAGTGGCCCTCACCTCGGGGGTGCAGGGCACTGCGCATGTGGCCAGTGTTCACGCATAATCTGCCTGTGTTGAATCAGCCCAATCTCCTAGCTCCTGGCCTGGTGAGACACTGCAGGGGAAGAGTGGGAGGAAAAATAGAGAAGGCTTGGAGGTTTAAAAAAGAGAAACCCAGCAAGGGCTTGGAAGGATCATGGTACATTTAAAAACCAACTGTATAAAAAATGAGATACAACTAGTAAACCAAAATCACATGCAAATTTAATCTGTCTTCTTCCTCCCCACTGAGAGGTAGGCAAGCCTGGACTGACAAAGAGTAGACACGCTGGATATTGGTTCTTGGCAACTCCTAGAGCCCCGTACAGACCTAAAGCAAGAGAAAGGGCCCTGTCTGTTATGTGGCGGGGAGGCCCACTGTAGCGGGCATTTACCCGCAGATGACAAAGACTTTGGCCACGTGCATGCCTTGCCATCCTCGTGGAGGGAGAAATCGTGTTTTTTTCTACTCTTTCTCATGTAACTTCCCACTCACAGCACTATGAATGCTCAGTGATCAAATGACCTACAGTCTAGCACAGGGTTCCTGGTCTTTTTTGGTTAGATGATGTTCACACACACTGTATATTCCCAAAGGTGCTCTCAAAGTTTAGATGCTGACAAAACACACAGAAATGTAAGCGTGCTAGTCATTCATTTTCATCACAATGATAAAGTAAGGGGACGTCTGCTCCCACAGACTACATGGCTGGATTGTAAATTCACCCTGTTATTGCCTGTTTATAAAAGACTGAGGATGTAAGTGGCCGAGGGGAATGATATTACAGGGACAAGGTGTATTATCTATCCATCTATCTATCTATCTATATTTTAAGAAGCTAGTCACAAATTTTGCTACTTTGGCTCTTGGTAATATCAAATTCCTTGCTCAACAGTGTCTGCCTCCTTGGGACACACCAAAGGGTCATAACCTGGCTGCAAACCACTGACCATGGATCAGGGTTCCCAACTCTTGGGCCCTGAGCCCTGGGGTGGGGGAAGAGCAGCTTAGAATTGTAAAAAGGGATCCATAAAGCCACATGGATGTCAAGCACTGGAGCATGCTAAATAAACAGGCTGTCTCACATTTACAGGTTCATTCATAACATATTAATTTAAAAGTTCTGCAGAATTCATTCATTATCTGTTTGCTCAGAACTACCAGAGTACGCTTGCCACCCTCTAAGCAGGAACTGCTAGGGTTAAGCACCTGTGTTTGTGGGGTGGAGGAGAGTGAAGTTGCTGAATCTCTTCAAGTTGTCTTTTGATTTCAGATAAAGCCCTCCAGACAAGACCAGCAAACAGCTGGTAGAAACCAGCTCAAATCCCCCACTCTTCTGGGTGACCTCTCATGCATTTTGCTCATTAGAGTCTTCTGGTAATGCTAAGCTCTCCCCACGCCCAGCTGTTCACATCATCATATTTAAACACACAAGTATGAAGAAGCATGATTTCAAACTGCGCATGTGCATGGATGTGACTGTCCCTACATCGGATGGCAAGTCTCTCTAGCACAAATATGCGTGAATCTTAGCAATAAAAGCCCCTTTCTTCCTTTGTTCCAGAAGAGACACTGCGTTGGGAGTTACCCCTTGTGCCCTCCTTACTCGCTGCAAGTGACAGGGCTTTCCTCACTCTTTTATCTCGTGGCTCTGCTTATGGGCTTCACACTCACCAAAGAGCGAACCCACTGTGTTCGGTGACACAATTTTCATTGCTTAGGGACTAAGGACAGTATAGAGAAGACAGTGGGGAGGTAAGAATCAAGATTTTAGATTCACACAGAGGGTCATATTTTAAGACAAAAAAATGAGCCAAGGATAGCAGCAGACGACAGGCCAGTGGTTCTTAAAGTGAGGCCCTGGCCACCGGCAGGGACTTTCCAGGAACGTCTGTTCAGTATCTAGAGGTCCCCAATGAACTCTCTGTGGAGCTCCACCAAGCTCAAGAATCACAACCACTGGTTCAGACTGTCCTGGAGAAAATGCTCCTGCGTCATATGAGCAGTAGTAAGACAA
This sequence comes from Dinomys branickii, assembly GCA_004027595.1. Taxonomy (NCBI): domain Eukaryota; kingdom Metazoa; phylum Chordata; class Mammalia; order Rodentia; family Dinomyidae; genus Dinomys; species Dinomys branickii. The sequence goes on along the minus strand of PVLD010003811.1, from coordinate 4,871 downwards.
TGCAAAGTGTTCACCAAGTGTTATGGTGTGTGTATGGATGTACCCCCCACCCCAAAGCCTCATGCAGTCATGGGCTGGGCTTCTAGAGTTTATGATTGATTCATGGTCCAATGTTGGAATTACGGGTGTGAGTGCTAAACCTGATCCTGGGGCGGGTAGTTTGCATACAGTGTAAGGGAGGGAAAGAGGTTGCTCGCCGCTGCTCCTCCCCTTGCGCACTTGTTGCTTTTGCTGTCTCCCACCACCATGCACTGTTGCCCTCTGCCATGTGCCACTCTGCCTTGGAGCCAGCTGAGTATGGACTGAAACTTCCATAGACTGTGAGCTAAACAAACCTTTTTTTCCTTAATTCTGGGTGTCAGGTATTTTGTCTCAGCAATGAGAGAAAAGTAGCCAAGACACCAAGAAATTTTAAAAAGAAGGAGAAACATACTTGTCCAGTGGCAGGAACATGCAGGTGACCCATCTCAAGGTTCAGCTTAAGGGACACAAAGTCCACCACCAGCCATATTTGGGGCATTTTCTTGATCACTGGAGTGTTTGTGCTTATAAGCCTAGGGTTGGAGGTGAGGCTCAGAGAGAACAGGGAATTCCTGGCCAATCTCTTCTGCTGCAGAGGGATTGGAGACTTTGAAAAGAGGAAGATGCTGGCCTTTGCCCAAGTAACTTCCAATTAGATAATGAACTTGTTCTTTTTGTAGATGTTCTTGGAGGTCTGAATGTTCTACTAATCCTTCCTGGGGAGGGACCTCTGATTAAGCCAGATTCTGAAAATTGGCTCCTTGGCAATATTTTCACATTAGGGACAGATAAATTAATGACTGAAAACAAAGTTGCTTCAAGATCCTATAATAATATTCAGGAGCAAGATTTCTTTTCTATAGGAATCTAAGAAAATAAAACCCCAAACATGGATTTTTGAGAATTAGTCAAGAGGCACTAAAAACTCCAAATTAAAAATAGCTTCTTCCAGGCATGGTGGCACACACCTGTAATCCCAGCACTTGGGAGGCTGAGGCAGGAGGATTACTGCAAGTTCGAGGCCAGGCTGGGCTACAAAGTGAGCTCAAGGCCAGCCTGAACTGCATAGTGAGACTCTGTCTCAAAAGGACAAAAAAAATAGCTCCCACCAGATCCAAGGAGGAGCAAGTAGATTTGCTAATTATCAAACAACAAGAAATAGCATTCAAAAATCATTTAAGCCCTGACTTGGAACACAGACAAGGAGATAGGTTAGCTGCAGTTCAAGCGTGATCAGGAGCACAGAGAGTGTGAGTCAGGGAACTGCTTCTTGTCTCCCCCAGCAGTTTGGGTGACCTCAGGCAAGTGACAACCCTGTAAGCCTCAGTTTTCTCCTCTGAAAAGTGGGAATACTAATAATAGCAGTATCTCATCCTCTTATGGTAAAGATTAGTCAAGCTGGGTGTTAGCTTTTGGGTCGCTGATCTGGCAGGCATGCATGCTAGTGATTATTATTAGTATTTCTACTACTGTTGTTATAAAAGAAAAATTTTGATAATGCCAACCTACACAGGATGGTTAGGAAGAGCACATTTGGGGAAAAAGGGTCTTAAATGTGTGGATTTAAATTCTGCATGTTCTTCAAGTCCCTCGTGACATTAAGCCTTCCCCAGAGAGGCTCTCCTGCTCCCAAGTTCCCATAGCAGCCACTCGCCCTTTACTTTGGTAGTTACTATCTGCCCAGCCAGACTGTCAGTTCCTCCAGATTTCATTTCCTACCATATTGCTTTTAAAAAAACATAACAAAACAAAACTCTCGGAGTTTAACACCGAGGACAGTCATGAGCTGCATGGTGATGTTTTGATCAACAGACTGCATATATGACAGTGGTTCCATGAGAGTCTGTCTTCTAGTGATGTCAGTGCTGTCCTAGTATGCATGTGCATGCTCTGTGATGGTCACACAACAATGACATGACCTCATGACAAATCTCAGTACTGACTACCAATATTCAGCAACACATGGCTGTACATACGGTGTCTAAATGAACGGCAGGATGAGTATGAACATATGGGGATCACCACTAGCCCTTTGTTTCTTCCCGCTAATAACAGCAATAACATTAATTGGATCAAAGCTCCTGGTCATTGATGCTTCCTGTGTCGGTCATGGAACTGAATGTTCAAAACTCCCGTATAACCATAACTTCGGCAATGTGGGAATCTGCACGTGGCGAATGGGCCTGAGAGAATTGTGCAGAGAACAGTGACCCTGAGGGGTGCTCTGCAGGGAGGGCCCTGATGACTCAGTCAGGCTCAAGGGTGACCCTGAGGCAGCTGTGACAGGCTCATCTTGCAGCTGGAGACATGAGCTTGTATTTCCTTTTCCCCACCACAGGTCAGCAGAGGGCTTTAAGTTCCCCGGGGCAGGGCTTATTTAGGCTCCCAAAGAAGAGATTCTCAAGGAGAGGGACTTTCACCTTGTGGGGGGCAGGTGTGGTTTGAATAGCTCCCCCGAAATGTTTCTGACACAACTTTCTAAGTTGAGCATAACTCACATTAGGAAATGCACATTATGATGCCAGTTGAATAATACTGCAAAGGTTTTTATGAACAATGCTTGGGTCCTTAGGAGGCCCTCTGATGTCTTCCCATTTTGTTTCATTTTTTAAATTAAAGTATGACAGTTGTGAAGAGAAAGAGTAGAATTTTGTCATTTGCTGCAACGCAGATGGAACTGGAGGGATGTATTATCTTACATGAAATAAACCAGGCATGGAAAGGTAAGTACCATGTTCATTCATACGCAGAAGCTAGAAAACTGATGTCAAAGAAGTAGAGAACAGAATCAGGACTCCCAGAGCCTGTGGAGCAGGTAGGAGAGAGAGGCAGGGAGAAAGAATGGTTGATGGGTACAGGGTGCAGTTGGATAGGAGGACTGACTCCTGAGGTTCTGTAGTCCAGTATAGCTTGGTGGACAACAAATAACTGAATATTTCAAAAAATAGCTAGTGGAGAGGATTTTTTTTTTTTTGATCTTTTTTAGACAAGGTCTTGCTATGCAGTTGAGGCTGGCCTTAAGCTCACTTTGTAGCCCATGCTGGCCTCGAACTTGCAACAAGCCTCCTGCCTCAGCCTCCTGCCTTAGCCTCCCGAGTGCTGGGAGTACGGGCCTGCGCCACCATGCCCAGCTTCTTTGGTCTTTTTGAGTCAGAGTCTCACTATGCAGTTCAGGCTGGCCTTGAGCTCACTTTGTAGCCCAGGCTGGCCTTGAACTTGCAATGATCCTCCTGCTTCAGCCTCCCAGGTGTTGGGATTACAGGCATTTGCCATGGAGAGGATTTTCAATCCTCCCACCCAACACAAAGAAATGGTTAAGTGTCTGGGTTCCAGTGTCTGATAAGTGCCAATTACTCTAACCTGATTAGTGCACACTGCACACAGGTACTGAGATGTCACACTGTAACCCTAAAATACACTGAGTCACTCTGTGTCAGTTAAAAATGAAAACATGAAAAAACTAAAAATAAAACAAACAAATGAATATAAGTGATGATCGTGAGAATACGGTGAATTTAGAATTCTTATATTGTACATCACTGGTGGAAATGTAAAATGGTCCAGTGCCTTTGAAAAACAGTTGGACAGTTCCTTAAAATCTTAAGCTCAGAGTTACCAAGTGACCTAGCAATTCCATTTGTGGCTATAGATTCAAGATAAATGAAAATATGCATCTCTTCTGAGTCCTGAACATGGGTTTCACAGCAGCATTACCTATTGTAGCTGAAAGGTGGTAACACACATAATGCCTGTCAATGATGAATGGAGAAAACAAGATAGATCCATACAATGGAATATTATTTGGCCATAAAAAGTATAAAATACGAACACATGCTAGGTGAACCTTGAAGGAAGCCAATCACAAAAGACATCAGAGTGTGAGTCCATTTATCTGAAGGGTCCAGGATGGACAAATCTATTGTGACACAGAGTTGCTGCCTATGGCTGGGATGGAGGGTGGTGGGAACAGGGAGCATGGAGTTTCTTTGAGGAGTGATAAGAATGTTTCTGAATATACACAAAAAACGGAGTTTACTCTTTCAGGTTCTTATACTAAGGAGGCAACACAATGTTTACGCACCCAAGTGTGATTTATTTCACCTAGGAGTATGGTCTCTAGTTGCATCCAATTTACCTATAAAAGCCTCAAGTTTATTTCTCTTTATAGCTGAGTGGTACTCCATTGTATAAAAATACCACGTCTCTTTTACCCATTCCTCAGCTGATGGGCATTTGGGTTGTTTCCAGGATTTAGCTATAGCAAATTGTGCTATTTGTTACTGTTATTTTTTTCTTTTTAAAATAAAAAAAAAATGGAGTTGAACATTCTAAAGAGATAAGAGTGTGGTATTTGAGTTACATCTCAGCAAAGCTGTTTAAAATGATGTTTGCAGCCCTATAAGCTGTTTTCACCACTCTGTTTGGGTCACAACACAGTTGCAAACTGTCCTGGCTCAGACCGCCCACTTCTCCACCCCTACCCTGCCCTCTCCATGAGAGCCAGTGCTTGCTCTGCAGAGAGAGGAAGCTGCAGCGTTTGGTGGGCAATGACAGAGGGAGAGTGGGCAACGCGGAAAGCAGGACAGAAGCCATCTACAGCGCAGCACCCCTCCCGAGCTGCAGTCCACGAATTCTCCTCACGTTTACAGCAGCTCAACCCTGGATAGAGGACTGCGCTTCTCAGTCTTCCTAACAGCTGTGGTGGCCAAGGAGAAGCAAAGGCCCTAGTGAGATTTCTGGGGGAGACTGTGTTAAAAAAGGCATATAACATAAAAATTACCGTTGTAGCTATTTCTAAATGTGCAGATCAGTGGAATTAAATAACTTGTAATATTTTACCAGCACTCCCT